>CM033619.1:45839621-46000652 GCA_019453435.1 Rhinogobius similis
TCTGAATCGTAACATCTTGTCTCGGACCACGGAGGTGCTGAAAGCCGTTGGACAATTAGAGAGAGACGGTTAAAGACGGAGTAACTCAATGAAACAACGCATCGCTACTCGGAAAGACCAGAAATGATTGGTTTATTGATCTGTATAAATTCCTGATCAACAAATGTATTAAAATGTATTTTCTGCCCTCCCTCCCTTGGTTTTCCCCTTATCCCGGACCTTGAGAATGCAGGTGGCTGGAAGAACCCGAGTCAGACCGACCCAGCAACATAAACATGAGATAACATTTGCACACACCGCCCGCTTCCCTCTATCTTCTTGTTTGTGACCCTGTCCTTTATCCACTGAAAAAATTCCATCACGTGACCACGTGTACCGTATTCACAATATCTGTTGTATACTGTGTATTAATGTTTGCTTGCTATACTGTTCTTGTTTTTCTTGTTTTTCTTTTCTGAGAGTTTTGTTAGCGCTGGAAACGGCTGCTTCTTCTGGAATTTCCCCATTGTGGGACAATTAAAGGATCTCTCATTCTCAAATTAACTACTTTTTTGAGCCTTTAAACGCTGATTGGACAAAATAAAAGTGTTCACATGTATTTTTCTTTGTCACATAATAGAAAATCTGTTTTGGTGCACTGTACAATTTCCTATTGCGATGTCATCATTTATAACCAGGAAGTAAAATTAAAACCTACACAATTAGCTAAACTAGGGTAAAAGATTTGATCAGAATTTGAAATATATTTATCTATAACTGCACTTTAGTTAAATGAGTAGCCCAACCTGCTATAGGCACTTTAAAGGGGCATTGTTACCCCTCTCCACCAATCTTATTGTCAACACTTACAAAAAGTAAATAATGGAGAATGGCAAAAGAAAAATAAATTGTGTCAACTGGACAAGAGTTTCAATGGACACATATTATGCTAAAGTGACTTTTTTGAGCTATAAACTATGTTGTAACATTGTTTCGTCATCAAACATCAACCTGTTCTCTTCATTCTGAATTTTCCGGAAGTGTGATTTTTTTTTTTTTTTTCAATTTCTGAGAATCTACTGGGCTATGCTAACTACAATTTTGTACATCTTCCATTCACTCTGAAGATGGCACCAAAACCCAGTTAGTGTCGTTGGAAACAGCAGAGATACAAATGTTTATTTATTTATTTTTTTATTAACATTTTTTTTTCTTAAATATGAGATGCCAAACTAAATGTTCTCATGTAATTTGTCCTTTTAGAGTGAGGACGTTTTGTTGCCCATCCAAGTAGCTTCTTCAGATCATCTGACAGAGAACTGCAGAGTCACTGCTATATACTGTATCAGTCTGAAGGGATGAGCAAACTACACTGAAACTAACACAAACAAGTTGTTTACACTAAGGACTATCTGTTGTTATCTGTTGTCTATTGACCTAAGGTGTAAAGTGAGTCGTGTTTGCTTATTTGTTCATGCCCCTGTTGGGTCATCCTACTCCAATCCTCTGAATGGCCTATTGTTTCCTTTGTTTAGGTCTGAGGATGGAGGTGTAAATGGGTGTTCAGAGATGGATGGACATTCCTAACAAATATAGTTGTTTGACAAGGCTGCGTCTTCACTCTTAAACTTTTGTCTGGCCATGGAACCAACTGGACAAAGTCAGTCTTGGCTGAAATACAACACAAACTAGAAATCCATGTGGAAAAGTACACAAAACAAATGCTGTCAGCTAGTAAACAATAAGTTGTTATGGCAATAAACAACAGCCATAACCACGAAATGGCAGCAGCCCAGCACCAGCACAAGCCCAGTAGCGGCACCAGCCCAGAATCGGCACCAGCCCCCAAAAGCAATAGCCTTGAACCGCCACAAGCCCAGCAATGGCATCAACTGAGCACGGCAAGAACAAGCACCAGCCTAGAATCTGCACCAGCCCAGAGCCGGCACCAGCCCAGCACCAGCCAAGAATCTGCACCAGCCCAGCACCGACACCAGCACAAAACCAGCACCACCCCAGAACCAGCACCGGCCCAGAATTGGCACCAACCTAGCACCGGCACCAGACCAGAATCTGCACCAGCACAGAACCAGCACCAGTTCGGGATCGGCACCAGCCCAGAACCGGCACCATGGTGGAAAATGGGTATATTATACACCTTTACAAATGGAGAGCCCGACACCTGCTAGTGGACTGAATTCCAAAAATATTTTTTTAAATGATCCATGGGCATCAGTATTAAGATATGTTTAACAAACAGTGACAATTCATGGATCTCTCAAGATTTTTTTAAAGATGAGATACACTTTATTGTCCCCGTAGGGAAAGTTGTCCTTGCATTTGACCCAATCCTTCAATGCCGCTGGGGACAACCTGTCAAGAACTCTGCCCGGGGACACATCTGCTCACACTTCAGGACAGTTTAACCACCATTATAGCTGTGAAAATGTGGGTGATTTTATTTATTTATTTTTCATCTCATGCTACAATATCCACCCAGGTGCAGTTTTGACACAAACCATGACTCATCTCTGAAATTGCAGAGCTTACACTTTGCCGGGGCGCTAGCAAAGTGACACGAGTGAGTACAAAAATACCACTGTAGAGAATGGCCCTACAGCTCAAAATGGGAGAGGACGTGGTTTTTTTGTGCATCTGTGTGCGATAGTTACCCCACACTGTCCTCCCACACCTCTGCTTTTCCAATGTCAAACTGAAAACAAGGTGAGCGCCAACGTTTCGGGGCAATCCATTTGAATTATTTTGGAGACGTTCGTTCAGCGTGGGAAAAGCCAGCCCTGGAGCAGAATTTGCACCAAGTCGGAGAATTTGCATCATCAAAGAACAAAGCTGCAAATCATTTTTCAGTCACACCAGGTGGGCACAATACAGAAGTCTTTGCAGTGTGGTCCAAAATGACCAGTTCCATCCATTCACCTGATTTAAGGGGTACAAAAATTCAAATATCAGTATCCAGTATCGAAAAAACTGCAATTTAATGTAGATCGTCATTTTAAATTGTGTCCATTATAAACTGCAATACTGATAAATGTCTATAATAAACACAAGTCTGTTTATTTTAACTTTAGAAATGATTACAATTAGCGATTACAATTCTATTCTTTGCATAACACATCTCCTTAAACACAAATATTTCACATATTTGTACTCATTTTTGGACTACGCAATTTCCAAATATAATTTTTAAACTACTGTATTTTATTTTTTGCATGTCTTAATCTACTGAGTATGTAGGACTGCGCATTATATCAAAATAGCAATTTTAGTTGCAGCAATCACCAAATTGTGAAAGCTGCAGTTATTCAGATAGTGATAGAATGTCCTCGCAATGTCGCAAATTACAAACTCGTCATTTAAAGGAGGAAAAGGTAGTACCTGTAGTTTAGACCTCAAGCGAATTCTATGTATTCGTTTATCAGTTCAGATTCCAGTCTTTGAACAGAACGGAACAGAATGGAATCCTACCTTCTGATTTAATTTTACCTTCAATTAACCAGCAGGATTCACTGAGATTCAGAACCTTTTTTCAAGAGAGACCTGGTCAAGGCAACAGCCAGTGCAATCAACACAGTGCAAATCTAATCTAATAAAAGCATCTACATTGCTTAAAGTTTTTTTTTTTTTTTTCCCATCGGTCATTCCCACTGTTGGCAGCAGAGGGCGCTCCAATGGCTAGATCTGTCCTTTGAAATGGAGAGTAGTTTGAGAGGTTTTTATTACTTTAAGTTATAAAATATGCAACACTAATGAAAGGTGACTAAAAGCATGTTTACAATTAAAGCCCCAAGAATGCATCATATGTCCACTCAACTAATAAGGTTAACAACAAATCGTCTCAACAGAACACTGACACAGATGGATCCGTCCAATTTGCTGCTGGTGAAGGTGTTTTGAACAGAAACAAACAGAAAAGAAAAGGGTCTAACATCTAACATGCCAGAGTGATGCCTAGCCTTACAATGTACATAGTCCCAGTAACACTAGTTGCATAACAGAATCAACACTCAAACTAGTGCTTTTTCAAAAAGACTTGCCAGGCAATTAAAGCAGTAAAATTCTTGTCATGTGAAGAGTAAGCGTTAGATGAAGTCATGAAAAGGTCAAGATGGCACATTCACTAAAATAATCATATTCTCTTAAGTGCCTTTGCTTTCTTCTCCTGCGTTTGAAACCTTTGTGTTCTGAACAGACTTGACGGGCCTTTAAACTTCAAAGTTATAGACACACTTTAACTTTTCCCTGATATAATGCACTGCCTGATCCCAGAAGAGAATTTATTAACGAATTTGTATTTGTGTTAAATGAGGGTGAATATACATGCAGACATATTTATACATTATTGGCTGTTGAGAAGTTGTACCACCTTAAAACCATGCCTGAAGTTGAGTGTATTCAGTCACACGTTCAGGTAATTATGCTTTGTTTTTGGTATTTCGTGATAAACCATTGCATTATGTAACAATTTAACATTTTATTCATTGTAAACGATGTTCGAATATTCGTGTTTTTAGTTTTAAAAATTAGCCATATGACATTTTTGATCCAGACTCAAAATGGACGGAGAACTTAAAGGGCAAATATTATGCATTATTTGTAACGTTATTGGCCTTTAAACATGCTTTGACATCTTTTTTTAGAGCTAAGAATAAAATGTTTTTACAGAAAACAATATAACTTAATCACAGCCTTGGGAGACACCATATTAACTTAGCTGTGGCTCCATCTACTGGCTGCAGAAGAAATTACACAAATATGTATACCCACAATGCTTTGTAATACTAGTAGTGTCGCGCAGTTGTATTGATTAAGTTCAGACGGCAGAAATGCTCAGAGCGAGTCTGGCGATGATTTAGGGACTCAAAAACAGCAGTATTTTGTGAGCCATGTCACACATCGGAAAACATCGAAGGAG
This sequence comes from Rhinogobius similis, assembly GCA_019453435.1. Lineage (NCBI taxonomy): Eukaryota > Metazoa > Chordata > Actinopteri > Gobiiformes > Gobiidae > Rhinogobius > Rhinogobius similis. Next base: position 45,844,534 of record CM033619.1, read on the forward strand.
TGTTTTTGTCGGAAGGGAGAGGATTTTCAAACCAAGATTCATCAAAAATAGCGTCAATGAAGTTATGTTTAGATGGTAGAACAATGTTAAAACGGTGAAAAGGTCAAAAAAGTAAATTTTGCAGAATATTTGTCGTTTCAGGCAGGAACAATAAAGGATTACTCAAATATGCATGAATCCATTAAAATACCAACTCATGTTAAAGTACTTTGTGGTTCTGGTTGATTATGGATATCAAGCAGATGATATCCATTTATTGCCATCCAACTTTTAAAAGGTGTCCAAGGTCAGGCTTAAAACTTCAGTCAGCTGATTCCATTTTGGGAAAGTGCGTGGCCAAAAAAAAAAGGTTTTATGGTCCAATACTTGTCTAAATGATTAAATCTGTGGACGGCTAGAGTGAGGTGGGTGCGGAACTGCTATGAATATTTTATTTTAAACATCTAAACAAGTCACTGATGTTTTCTACTTTCTTTCAGAGTTTTCCATTGAATATTTAGTGTCAGATGTCACACTTCGTCTTGGATCAGAACCGCAAGTTACCCGACGTGCTGTCCTTCTCTGAACTATTTCCCGTGAACTCTGTCCTTGTTAGATAAGGATAAGGAAGTGCAGTATTCAAGAGAGCTGCATGCTGGTGAGTTATAGTCGATGGGCTGATATGGGCACCGATCGATATTTGTCTAGCTGCTGTTGCTGAATAACCAATTTTTCCCGATATTTTGACTTTCAATTCCCACAAATCAAGTAGTGATCAAGTAAACAAAAAAAGAACAAATGGACTTTTCACTTATACATTAATAAACAACAAAAATGTTATAATGTATATATGTGTGATATAAAATAATTTCTTGCATGATTGTGTGAACATATGGCCATATTATTAGCCTGATTGTGCTTATATTTGCTTATATTTGCATTTTTTAAATCTGTAAAAAAAAAAAACAAAAAAAAAAAACTGCTAATACCAGAACAGGATCGGTATCACATCTGAGAAAGCTGGATACACCAATCCAGCTTTCTCAGATGTGATACCGATTTGGATACTTAGGTTTTCAGTATCTGCTTATAATGCTGACGACGCTAAAACGCTCTACAGATGCAAAGAAGGTGCTGCGGTCTCATTTCTATCCGAATTCACCGCCCAGTTTTGCCTCTTTTTATGTTTATGATCCGCACTCTTGTAGTAAAGGGACTCCGGTTTGACGCTAACGGTGTTCGCGCAAATGTCCAACGAGGAAAAAGTCTCTCGCTAAAACATTATAGAAACTCAGCCGAGTGAGTTTGTAAAGTCAGCAACGCACCGATTTCTTGGGCGGCCTGAAAACCGCTTTTTAGTCTGTGTAGAACTTATTTTCTGTTGAGCTCACCTGCGCCATGAAAACTGCGGAAATAGATGGCGGCGCGTACGGCAACTTCCGGAATAAGGTGAATAGAGGCTTTTACAAAATGTATGCTGGTAAAACAGATTTATTATATTAAAAAAATTGGGTACATGAACTAGTTCTGTTTTTCAGAACCGGGATGTTCAAATGATCGAGAACAGAGGATACTTTTAACGGATTGTTAAGTGATCAAACCTCATATTAATCAAGATACAAATGGATTTCTACATTGATTTGGCTTTTCATTTGGGGAAAGATTTAACTGTTGTCTCATAACAATTCAAAATATTTACTAAAATTGTGTATTGGCTATTCTATTAACTATGAATCTATTAATTAAGCAAGAGAGAACAGTTTCAAGGGAAATGATCACAAATGCGTTTCAAAAAACAGTTAAAAAATTAAACCAATGATTTTCAGGTGTTTATATTGAATGAATTAGTCTCTGTCAGGTAAAACTATATTTTTTTCACTATTTCAGTCAATATCAGTAAATGTTACAGGTACAGGGTTTCATAATAACATATATATTTTATCTTCGTATTAATTCTGCCCATGCCATCCCCTCTGAAATAAAATATAACGTTGTAAAATTACAAGTGCACATTATGTATTGAAATCAGCTGGAACATGTGTTGAATTGCACCAACATATGGGAAATACAGCACAGTCAGATTTCTTCAATATGCTCCAAACCTCCCTTGTTTAAAGCTGTTCAGAACATATAAGCTTTTGCACATACAAATTAGAATCTTCCAATAATTCACATACCACCCCAAATGTATGCACCGGTCCAGCCACCACATGTTAAAAAAACAAACAAAACAAAAGCTTACGCACATGAGGAGAGGCCTGTACTTAATTTTGCCTTGAGCCCCAAAATTCCTAGATCCACCACTGCTCAAGGGACACTTTTAATGAAATTAGAAGTGAATCAGATGTCCAGATTTCACAGATTCTGGGTGCAATTTAGGGTCATTAACATTTAATCTGATTCGTTTTTAAGACGTACTGATATTTACAGCTTTATTAGATAAGCTCCAAAAGCTTAAGTTCATTCATTCAGATCCATTACTGTATTTTTCCTGTCGTACAAATGTAGACACATGGCTGCAGCAGGAGCTCTGTGGGGCTGTTCAGATGCATGGTGAGTTGTGTACCTGATGTCGTTGGAGAGCTCCTTGTCATATCTGTGCCGGCTCCTGAGTTTCCAGTATAGCACGCCAATGAAGAGCAGCAGGATGAGGATGATGAGGATACAGCCGATCACTGTTCCAACGATCACCGCCGATCTGTTGGGGGCTGCAGAGACAACGCATACACATTATCATCACGAAAACATACAGTATCAAAATGTGATTTCAATGGAAAAAGAGGAATTGACCACAGAATATCAAAAACTATCAAATAATGGCAAATGAAAACCACTCAGGTGCATGTAAGTGATATCATAGCTTGGTTCAAAAACATTTACAATTGTATTTTACATTATTTGTTAATTTGAGGAGAGATTATGAACTATTGAACAAATAGTACACGCACACACAGTGACCTTTGCCCAGCATGCCTTGGCCCTGACCACCTCAGGGAGGTGCTGTCAGACAAACCCATGCATGAACTGCAGCTACATGCCACAGGCTGTTAGAGTGACACGGTTGTCCTCAGTGACTGTGTGAGTGACTGTCACCTCCCATCCTCAGGACAGGCGTTCTAAGCGCCTTTCTGAGCACACAGTCACTCACGTGCCTCCTAAGAAAAAGGCCAGATTAGATCGAGGTCCTACGCCTAGAGTGGAGCAGCTGTCTGCAGAATTGGAAGCAATGAACTCGTTATTTCAAGCTCACCAAACAGAGGTCCCTGCTTCTAATGTGGGGTTTTCCTCCCAATCCATGCCTGCCCTAGGTCCAGAGGATGTCCTGTCTTTGACAGCTTCAGCTTCTCATTTTCAGGATGAGGACGTCCTGAACCTCCCAACCTCCTGTTGTTCCGAGGATTGTTCATATACGTCTACTCAGAGTGACACGGACGATAGCTCAATGTGGGATGTACTGCGCAAAGCTCTGGATATTATGCAGCTGGAAGTGCTGCAGTCTCAACAGCGATGTTGGATGCTTCAGATGACGTGGCAGTGCTTCTGTGCACTGGCCCCATGAAGGGACAAGAACTACTTGATGGAAGGGGTCCCCATGTGCTTATTGGTGTGTCGCAGGGAGCTGGTCACCACAAATGCCTGCACCACACCCTCAGTGGGACAATGGAGCGTCAAACGGCCATTGGCTCTGTGCAGATGTTGCAGAGAACATCCCTCATGACTGAATCTAGAGGCACCACTGGGTTTTTCAACAGGACAACGTTACAGTTCACAAAGCCCCAGGACAAAGGACTTCTTCAGGAGAAAAACATCAATCTTTTTGGACCCTCGTGTGTGTTCTCCTGATCTAAATCCAATTGAGAACCTTTGGGGTTACAAAAAGGTTTTTTGTCTTCACCACTTGGAGAAATGTTCCCACACACCTCCTGGAAATGCTTGCATCAAGCAAGCTGCAACCAATTTTAAAAGTGATCAACAATAACGGTAGAGCTCACTCATTACTGAATTTCTGTTTGGGACTTTGATTTCTGTTTTGAGGGGGTTTGGGGTTGTTTTTGGAGTTGTGGTCCTAAACTTTTGATCAGCTACAGAACAACCTATTTCAGTTTAATTGTTGTTTTCAATAAAATGTTTACTGTTTTCTAAAATGTGACTTTTGCCGTTTACTCAACTGGTCTTCTTCACATTGAGAAGTTGAAACATGGCGTAGAGAGATGAGAAGTAAAAAAAAAAGAAGAAAAAAAAAACGAAAGAAAAATCTGACATTAACCCAGAAAGTTTTTCCTCGGCGGGCCACAATGTATATGTATTAGCGTACAGAGGGTAAATACTAATTTGATTTTGGTTTCAGGGGAATAGACTTGATTTGGTCTCTCTTGCAAGTGCTGTCTGTCTTTTTACACAATTTTAACAGATACTCAGCACCCCTTTTTGGGCCTAATTAGACCCCCTGGGTTTGCCCAGCAGGCCCCACTTTGGGCACCCCTTCACTAGTTGATTAAAACCTAACTTTCAGTAAGGTTCAAAATGCACAAATGTATGAAAAATGTTATCTATTAGCAGAGAAAATCAACCCTTTAGAAGAATATATAGTAAACTCCGACTTTCAATATTCGTTGTAGATTTTGATCAGCAGTGTAGATTTTTTTAATGGAATCTGATGCCTTTTCATCAGAACTATTCCCTATCAATGATCTTGGTTCGCTTGACTTCTATATTAAGCTTCTTATATGCTATTGATTACCTCACTTCTGCTCAAACCCGCCCCACCATCATCTCCATAATTATATAGTATTCCTTTCATTCGCTGTGCCAAATAGATCCCCGTTAGCTCTTTAATGCTCCGATACCTCCCCATCAGCTGCTTAATCTTCGAGAGCGAACGTCGTCCTGTGATAAGCTCTCATTTCAACATTGCACCTGTTGCTACCTGTAATTACCTGCTGCTTATGCAAATCTGCTCCCCGAGCCTCCTCAGACAGAATCTCATATCTTTAATGTAATGATGATTTAATATTCATACTCTACGAGGGATTTGTGCCTCTTTAGGTTTGAAACAGTTTGCCCTGGCGCCACATGCAGGATGTTCTGATGCAACCGGCACATCACAGAGGCAGTTTGTGGGGTTTTAGTGAGAATGTTGGGAGTTATGGAATATGACATTCTCTGATGAGTGTAATCATCAGAGAATATGGGATTTATTTCACTGATAAAACTGGAATATTGAATTATCTTTTTGGAGAACAGTGTGGCTTCCATGTCTTCTTTGTTTGGTCAGAAGGTACTATATACCACTACTTAAATACTACTGTCTTATATTGTTTAATATATGGTACAATAACCTTATGAGCTCATTGATTATCGCATGTATCTAGGGAACTTTCTTATTTTTCATGTCTTATATGTTCATTTTAGCTGTACAGGGTGTAATAATTAGCATCTTACTGACCCAGTAATTATACTAACTAATAGGACTGCACTAGATGAATTGACTGATCAATAAAAAATCAATCAAAAGAAAAAAAAATATATATATAATGATAATCGCAATCATATTTTGATAATGGTAATTAATATCTGGACTATACAGACACACAGATACGGAAAAAAACCTGAAACAAATCAATTCAATACATTTCGTTCGAAAAAAAAAAAAATCAATATCTAAAATCTATCTAGAAGCCTTCAGTCATCAAATTTTGACCTGGTTAAAATGTATTAAAAGTATAAAGTAGTTAAAACATAATAGCGTATTGCAGTATTTTCATTTGGAATATATTGTCCTTCAGAATGTAGGCCTAAGTGTCACATTTTTACAAATGAATTAGTAAAAATGCCACTCATGATTGGAAAATAAGAATTGATACAAATAACCCCAATTGTTGTGTTTATTTGGAAAAATCTAAAATACTTAGACTTTGTAATGTTATTCACCATCTGCTCCTCCAGGTCAAAGTTTGTGTGAGTCCTGTAATATGTGTGGGGGCCCCCAGGGGAGGGTCCTTGCCCCTTTCCTCTTCAAGAATCAACATTTCTATTGTTATTGTCATAGAAAACGTCAGAATTCTGTTTAGAGCATCAAACTCTGCATATTTTTTTTGTAAAGTGCAATACCAAATCCAATAAACTTCTATGAGTAACCACTTTGTAAACATGAGCATAATAAAGACACATACATTATAAACTTTAACAGTCTTAACAGCTGCGTAAAGGGTATAAAAGTACAGTCAGGTATGTGTGAGTTCATGTCATTGTGCATTGTTCTTGTTGTTGGATTGTTGAATGTAGAACGACTGTTGACTGGATTCTGTTAAAGGCTTGATAATCGATACAGATTTTGATACTACAATGATATTCAAAACACTATTTTCCAGAATGCAATTAAAATAAAAAGTATTTTATTATTATCTGGTTCTGATATGGATTCTAAAACTTTTTAGATAAGGTAAAATTTGTCTTTTTCTAAAGCATGTACTCTTGTTCAAAGCGGTCATATGTTTGTAAAGTTTTAGTACTGATTACTGGGTTTTAATATTTTGGACAATCCTACTTCAAACTTCAAACTTTAGCCCTAAAACAAACAAGAACAGTTTTGTTTTAGGGCTGCAACAAGTTAATAAATTAATTGCAACTAATTGAACTTTGAAATTATCGTCGAACATATTTAGTAATTCAAAAATTGTTAACTGGTGAATAGGTTCCAAAACATGTCATGAGCTGAGAAAATGTTTTATGACTCAAATTGAGCCGCAGTTGTGTGAAAATTATGTGGAAAATGTGCAAGTGTGTATTTGAAAACACTCTTTTGTCCATAAATCTACTCCACCAGGTCCTCAAACCACTTCACGCACAATGATTTGCGTTAAATATAGTAACCATGTTTTCATCTCAAGACTTTTTCATGTTTTGCTGATGTTCTCTGATTACTGTGTGATTGTAGGCCGTGCGATGACGACAGCCACTTGAACACGATCTGCACTGGGTTCACGACCGCACAGGCTGGCTCTGCTTCCTGACGTCACTGCTGTCTTTTGGCGTGAGGGGGCGCTGATGAGGACCACTCTGTGATACGTCTGCCATACTTTGTGGGAGGTGAGTGACTAACACCAATCCCCCCTCGCTGTGTGAAGGTGTTTCCTTCCTGCTGCTGTCAGCCGGTAATGAACACTGGTTATCTGTGCATTATTTCACGGCTTCAGAATGAATTGTTCAGTTCAGTTTATTTCAGTCCCGTTTAACATTATCATTATAACACAAACCGTAACAATATTTGTCCATACGATAGTGACTAGACATTTTTGACATTTTGTTTACTAATATTAAGGCCAGAATAATTGCGATTAACGATAATATCACAGTAGTTATTATAATTTCAGATTTAAGTTTAAAAAATTTGACTTTCTCATTATGAATAAGTTCTACGTTTAAAAAACTTATTGATTTGTACTTCACTACAAGTAAAAAAAAAAAGATCTAAGACAGAAGATAAAGGATAAGTTGCTTTTTTCTGCACAACCTGGTGACAAAATGGTGATAATACAAACTGAAGCCCTCTGTCTTCCCTTTTATTTGCGATAAAACAATATTATTGTTTATTGTCTTATCCCTAATAGTGACTGAAATGTAAATGTCAAGCTGTGATGTTCTGCTATAGCTCCGCTCCATTTATTGTGCATAACACCATAAGTCTTTGTTTTCGTCTCATTGTTTCATATGTGCAGTTTTAGTTTAGTTTCTCAATTTCTGTATTAAAATGTAGAGCTACTGCACCCGCTTGACTAAATTGGTTGAGAGCTCCTTTATGGCAGGGAAGATATAGCGGTGATGAATGGCAATGAGCCTGAAATTTAGAGTTTGTAATTGATCTATCCTTCTTTTTATCTGCCATTAAATGAAAAAGGCTTAAATAACAATACACCTAAAAATACAGCTAATATTACACATCAGCGACCCTTACGTGTCACAAACTTGTGGGCTTTTAACGAGAATAGATTGTGTAGATTGCACTCTGAATCTGCTGAATCTGGACATCTGGTGCACTTTAAACCTTCTAATGTTGTCAAAATGTGGAGATGTTTGTGAGGAATAGACTTCATTACAAAGCCCTGTAGATATATATAAGTTACTGATATTGACAATTAAAATGATCTTGATAAACCAGTGAAAACATGTTGTGCTGTTCTAATGTGAAGCTGCCCGAAAATCATTGGTTAAACTTAAGTTTGTGATTTTAGTGAACAGTCACATTGTTTTTCACAGTTTTTAAAAGGTATTTGTGTTCGTTTTTCTGAAGTGTCCTGAAAGCACAGCCGGATAATTTCTACTGGTGTACATATCATAAGAGAGCTGTTGAATGTCTGAGTTATGTTCATGTTAGATTAGACAAGACATAAGAATTACCTTCTTATCCATGCATGTCCAGTACTGTACCTACTTTTCTGTTATGTGCTAAATTTACGGAGAACCAAAAGTATAAGAGTGAGTGGATCACTTTCTCTGACTCATGCATCAACTGGCACCAGTACAGCTTCAACTCTACCCACCTGTCTGAATATTATGTGCTTATGTACTTCAAATCACCTCCTATCATGTCATGGCTGTAATTTGTATCAATACTTGCTCAAATGACTATCTAATTTCAGTACTAGTTTTAATATTGATTAGTATCTGATTTTTGATCTCTCTAATCTTTATAGTGCCTTTAAGAGGAAACTACAGTCATCTGCTTTTTCGGAAAGTTTATGCTTTATCAAAATTGGTTGAATCCTGCTGTCACTCACTCAGAGCATTGCTTTGTTTGTGCACAGAGCTGCATTCAAGAGGACATTTGTGAATCACGATATGTTGATTTTACCAAAATAGCAGCTCGTCACAGGAACGTCACGATTTAACTTTCACCACCAAATTTCTCAGCACTAATTGATAGCTTATAGATTATAACTGTCAATTTATAAACTTTGCTTAGGATGATATGAATGATTAAAGATGCTGTGCCTGACTTTTATTTCTTCTACTTCAAGGCAAATGTCCTTTACACGATGCAGTTCAAAGTAAAAGCAGCTATTTAAGAAAATGATAATAGACCTGTCACAATAATTACTATATCGACTTATCATTCAATATATGATGGATGGGACAATATATTTTAAGACTCAATATTTATCAAATGTCCGTTTTCTTAGCAATGGTTGGGAAATCATTGTTATTTTTCTATAATACAATAATATTTGAGCTGAATACGGAGGAATGTGTAACATTTATGACACTTTGTAGATACCCATGTTTAATTCTTCCATTTATTTATTGCAAATCATGTTTTTTTCAATATTGTATATTTAGAATATAGTTTACTGGGGTAACCCTGCTTTAAGGTTATTGTATCAGTGGCATAGAGTAGTTTCAATATTGTCGTTTATTGTGATATTTTTCGGGTGTAATATATCGTATGTCGAGACTGAAGAATATCATCGAAGTATTCGAAGACCACTTTTTTTTAATCCTACCTGGCACATTATAGTTGAATGAGGACAATGCAGAAAAACGACAACCTGTGACTACGCCAGACAGTTGTTTCTCCGCCATGGTTCAACATCAGAGCCAGAAAAGTGTGTAACCGATGTGTTTTACCTTTAGCCTCACATACATTCCCTGTGAACCGTTGACACGTCGGCTCCCGTCCTCATTACAACATCTCGATCTGTACATAACGTCCACACACTTCACAGAGAAATCCCCCCTTTTTTTTCCCTCTCTCTGGATGCAGCGCGGCTCATGAAAGGCTTGGCTCGGACACAAAGGGCTTTCTGTTCGCGTACTTACGTTTGCTCGCTCGGAGGTGAACCTGGCAATGCTCCGAGCCCACGGCATTGTTGACTTCACAGAGGTAGAGTCCCGCGTGGCCCTGCGAGTGGTTGCTAATCTTCAGCTCTCCCGTCGCGCTGTCTATGAAAGAACATTTCGGTTTCAATATAAAGTATTGGAGCAATGTATTTGACGGCGCAAAAGTACGGCTACGTGAGGCAAAGTTTTGGTTGCTTAGGGTGAAGCGACGGGTGACAAAAGCAGTACCACTTTAGCCTTAACAAAGTATTAACAAAGACTTATACAATGAACAAATAGTTTATTCCATCTACTTTAGATGAACCATTCCAATGCTGGAGGATCTCTCTACACTGGTGGACTGCTCCTCGTCCGCCTGGAGGAACTCTTTAAAGCCACCTCCCTCTTGAGTGGTTCTGGCTCCACAGTCCAAGTGGATGCGTCAGTCCTAGTTCATCTGCAGCCTGTCCGTCCGTGGGAGTAGGATCTCTCCTTCACTGTGGTTCTCCCCGAGGTTTCTACTTTTTCCCATGGGGTTGTTAGTAGTTTTTCCTCGCCGCGAAGGAGGGTCAAAGGACAGGGGCATTCTGGGACAGTTATCTGAACTGCTTTCTACCTGTGGCCCATCGAGGCAACTGTTGTTGTGATTTTGGGCATTATAAAAATAAATTGATTTGATTTTATTTGATTTAAGAATGATTCAGGATTAGTAACAACTTATTAAGGTCAGGGTTAGGGTTTGGGTTAGGAATTCGGGTTAGAGTATTAGTTAAGTAGTTACTAAGCCTGAATCATTCTTAATATACTGCTCGTTCATCATGAATTAAGTATTTGTGTAAATCAAGTTTAGTTATTGCAAAGTGTTTCCACAAAAACTTGATGCTGATACTCATTTGTTTCTTGCAACACTCCAGATGTGATTTTATTTTCCAAATTTTTGTGGTCTATCCTTTGAGCTAAACTACATCTTTGAATCACAAATCAGTTTCGGCTCGTACTTTTTTCCCTCTTGAGTCATTTCTTGGACTATAGTGTACTTCTATTTTGACTGATAACATTTTGGAAGTAATGGTTTAACAATTCCACCCGCCTGAATTGATGAAGCTTTATTAAAAGGCTCTGTACCTGATTTTTACTCTTTTGAAACGTGAAAAACAACTAGTTCAAGTTCCTGATTTTTTTTTAAATAAAATCTGCGTTTCCTCAGCACAGATAGAATGTATTTGGGTGAAAATGAGACCGCAGCACTTTCTCTCCATCTGTTTATATAGAGTTTTATTCTGCGAGAAGCAGGAAGTGCGCTGACAGCATGCTAATGTTTGTTAGCGTTACTGTGGCGGCTCAGAGACTTGTGAAAAGTACCTATAATATATCGTATGTCGAGACTGAAGAATATCATCGAAGTATTCGAAGACCACTTTTTTTTAATCCTACCTGGCACATTATAGTTGAATGAGGACAATGCAGAAAAACGACAACCTGTGACTACGCCAGACAGTTGTTTCTCCGCCATGGTTCAACATCAGAGCCAGAAAAGTGTGTAACCGATGTGTTTTACCTTTAGCCTCACATACATTCACATACAGAAGCAGGAAGTGCGCTGACAGCATGCTAATGTTTGTTAGCGTTACTGTGGCGGCTCAGAGACTTGTGAAAAGTACCTATAAACTCATTGCGATGAATATTGGTACTGCATTAAGAAAGTCAGTAATACATGTGACTGATGTAAAGACTTTAAAATACACTAGTTATGTTTTCACGTTTCAAAACAGTAAAAGTCAGGTACAGCTCCTTTAACTGTGTCCTAAACTAGTAATAAGTATATTTCTATTTATATAATTTTCTATCATCAGATTGTTCTATACATCATTGTTGCACAAATTAAGCCAACAAACCTAACAAGCTAACAAACTGGCCTTCAATAAAAATTGTTACTTTTTTTATGTAACACTTTAGCATTTATTCATGTTTAATAAGTATTAAGTAATCTTTAATGCGTCACAGAGCTGGGAAAATCAGCTTTTTCTTATTCTTGGAATAATTTACAAAAATACCTTGAATTGGAAGCTGTAGTGTCACTTGAAAAAGTCCAAGACAATTAAGAATGAATTATGTTTTGCTTGAGAGAGTTGTTTTTTTTTCTATAATAATTTGTGACTTTCTGTACTGAGTTGATTGTGTTGACTTTTGCCTTAACGAGGTCTCTCTTGCAAAAGAGATTCTGAATTTCAATGGCACTTCCTGGTTTAATAAATTGGACAAAAAGCAAACTAATCATCCACATTAACTTGCCCTGAACTCAGTAAATGATTATTACATTTGTGTTAATGATTAGTTAAAATTATGTGAAAAATGTGTTAATGTTTAACTTATTTTTTGTGAATGATGGATAAACATTTAGGAACACTTTTTATATATGCCTCACTAAGTGTTACCAAACTATCAATTTCAGTGTCAGTTTCATCAATCCGTTCTTCTATTCAACCATGACATTATTAAGGAGAAATAATTTAGAAATCATAAGTAGATTAATTCTGCTGTTAAACCTGAGCATGGAATACAGAAGTGTGACAATATTACCAATCTATAAAAACACTTAGTTTGTTTGTTGTATTTTTTCAGTTTTTCCCAGATGTTTATGGGCTTTTCCCTTCTTTCTGTCCCTTTCTTTTAAATCTAGACATAAAAAAGACAAATGGACCAATAACGTGAAAAACATCTCCCTTTTCGCCTGATCACCTTGACTCTTTGACGTGCAGTGGCGCCCTGTCGTCAGCAGAGGTCACACTTACCCTGTTGCTCCAGACTGGCCCCCGACGGTCCGCCCTGCCGCTTCCACGCGTACGTCAGGGGCCCCGAGCCGCTGGCAGACTTGCAGTGCAGGCTCACGGGCTCCCCCTCCGTCTGGGGCCCCTCCACCCAGCACTTCGGCACCGACGGCTTCACTGCACAGAGCACACACAAACTCACACGACAGGCTCCGCTTTGTGGGGAAATTACAATCATTTCCTGACACAATATGACTGATCAGATTCTAAAGCATAATTAGTTCTTGCCTTCATCTAAGTCAGGGGTGTCCAAACTTTTTCCATCGAGGGCCACATATTGAAATATAGACCAAGCGGAGGGCCACAAATCAATTATGAAACGTTAAAAAAAGCTGCATTTATCTGATGTTTTAAGCACCACCACATCTACATTCAGTCTCAGTGCCTTAATATCAGGTCTGTGCTGCACCAAAATGTTAGTTATTTAGGTTAGAACTGTTGAAAATCTGAAATGTGCTGTGAAAAGTACTTCTCAGGACAGAGTGGAACAGTTCACCCGGAAGCCTAAGGGCCAAGAAAAATTGGTCTGAGGGCCACATTTGGCCCCCGGGCCTGAGTTTGGACATGCCTGACCTAAATTGACCCAAGTGTTAACTTTAAAACATGCTGTTGAATCTAAATTGATAGATTTACCTAAACTGGACTAGGTTTGTTAAGATGATTGCAATATTGACGTTGAATTTACGAGCGATGGAATAATACTTTTGGGGCTTAATATGACCTTTTTACCTTTACATTTGAGCTGTGTAGCGTGGAATAGTTAAAGGCACCGTATGTAACTTTCTGGAGATGGAAAGTCACCTGAATTATTCCAATGTCTGTGTCAACTTTTGTTCCATTCCAGCACATTTACAACAACACCAGCTGCCCAAAGTGCTTCGCGTGCACATCATGGAAGAAGCACACCGTAAAAAGGCAACAGATAACAGTTGACTTGTGTTAAAAGCCAAAGCAAAACAATGTGTCTGAAGAGCAGATTTCAAAGACTCGAGTGATGGAGCCGCTCTGATCTGCAGAGGTAGACCGGGACATAGTTTTGGGGCAGCCAAAGCAAAAACCTTGTTGCCTCGAGTTTTTGATTGTGATCTGGGTACATTTAACAACAACTGATTTTCTGACCTCACTGATCTGGCCGGGACATAAGCTGTTAAAGCTCAGTCAGGTATTTAGGGGCCAACCCATTTAGACATTTAAAGCAAGACACTGCAGGTGAACAGGAAAAAATTCGTACATTTAAAGATATCAATTTGAAACTGAATATATTACAGGTTTTTCGTCACGTTTCATGTCGAAATAAGGCATTTATGAGTAAAAACGACCAAAATTACACATATTCGGGACAAACAGGTTTACATTTTTTGTTCATTTTGCACACTTCACAGAGCTGATTTTGGATAACTTATTTAGTTTTTTACTAAACTAGATATGACCTCAAATTTCACCAATTTTTTTTTTAACTTAAAGCTTCAATAAATCAGTTTTACAATTAGATATCAAAAAATCCTTCTGTACGTCATAGCACTGTACATTAAAATCATGTTGAGTCCAAGATTGTAAAGTTTGGTGTGTGCAGGAGCTGTCCCGAGGGGAGAAAAATGCACTTTAAGAAAACAGCCTCTGAAGTTACAATGTCCCATAGAAATCTATGGATGAAGTGGATTCAGTGAAATAATAAAACATATTTAGGAGCATGTCGATGTAAACCCTCATTCGTCCAGGTGTGGTCCATCGTAGAAAGGGGTTCAGAGGTTGTCATCCGGACGCCGTTTAAAGATCGAGACGTTTCGACTTTTATCCAAAAGTCATTGTCAATCAGAGAGCTGGTATGGGAACCTGGGCCTTATATGCTACTCTAAGTAGTGGGAGTCCAGCCCAGGTGACAAACAAACAATCTTATAACAAAGACAGGAGTGCAGTGACTCCTCCCTGGGGGCAGGACTCCCACTACTTAGAGTAGCATATAAGGCCCAGGTTCCCATACCAGCTCTCTGATTGACAATGACTTTTGGATAAAAGTCGAAACGTCTCGATCTTTAAACGGCGTCCGGATGACAACCTCTGAACCCCTTTCTACGATATTTAGGAGCAGTTTGGACACATATGTAGTTTCCACATGAAAGCTAATATGTTAAGAGAGCAAACTGACCAAAAAACAAAAACATGTAACAACACTGACAGGAGACCAGTGACGGGAGGCGAGCTCTGGGGTTATGTGCTCTCTCATGTGCTTTCTTGTCCGTCAGCAGGGGGCAGTAGCATTTTGGACCTGCTGGAGGCGCTGTAGGGAGGATTGGTCCAGCCCACAGTACAACGAGTTGCAATAAGGCGAGATGAAGTAAACAACTGAATAAATCGTTCAAAGTCACTGGCTGGAAGGTAAGCCTTAACTTTACTTAACGTTTTGAGCTAGTTGAAGCTGGCTTGAATAACAGAGTTTATTTGCTTGTCCATTTTGAAAGAGTTGTCTAGAATTACCCCAAGACTCCTAACTTTCTATTATATGGGTATAAAAAGTTAAAACAGTATTTCAGAAACCTTCAAAAACTCCCACAATGCACCTTGAAAAGTAGTGCCCAGCGCTGGTCACTGAACAGTTCAATATAAACCAGTGCCTAAACACGATTGCAGAACGAAAGCAGAGGAGCCGTTCTAACAGAGCACATTTGATCCGAGATTATGAATAAACCACAGCTAAATAAACTTTTACGGTGTCAAGTTGCTAACGTTATCTGCTTTATCTTTAGCTTAAGATGTAAAACGATCCCCATCACAGGCTGAGTAATCCAGTCCGTTTGAGGTTTAATGTAATGTTAAATTAAACTTGAATAACAATTAGTAGTCCATAAATGTGTGCATGACGAGGTGGGTCTGACCAGTATTTATTTCAAGATCCATTTTATCAGAGTTTTGCTGACTTTTTCTCTTTTTCTTTTTAGTGAGAGTTCAGTATATTATCTGCTGCACTATATAATCTGCTAAAACGTTTGGGGACATTCAGACACAGCTACAAGTTTTAATTTGTGCCATACTTTGGAATATCACAGCTATAGAAACAACATTTCCATGGAAACAAGCTGAAGGCTCTTCCTCAAGGCCAAGTCAGTTTTGTGGAGATGCAAGCCCTGTCACAGTAACGACAACGTTTTTTTAATATAATTTTGGTGCACTAAAACCGCACTAACAACATGCTTTTGTTTTAGTGAAAAGTGACATGCTGTGCCTTTAAACATGATACTCACTGCCTACTTCAGTTTTTCATTTACATTGCAGCTCATGTTTTGTATATGATGTGTTCATTCAAGTGTTTATGCCAGGATTCCACACATCATTGATTAGTACTGCACAGTTTAGTGCAATAAATTTACTTTATATTATTGGTCTTGTTATTGTGGAAGGTCTAAAGGGGACCTGAGTTATGGTTTCCGTCTCCACAAACTAAAATAACTAATAGAGAAATTATGAGACGGGACCAAATTTGAAAACAAAAAATCCATTTGTGTCTGGAAATCCACAAAGATATTAGTGTTAAAAATAACGACACTCCTGCCTTACCACAAGAAGGTTCAATGTTTTGGGTTTCGTGTGAATTTGTCGTTTCTCTTTGTCAAGTCAAGTTTATATAGAGCACCTTTCATGCACACAAACAACTCAAACTGCTTTACATAGTAAAATATTAAAATTCACATAATTTGCACAACTTGTATTTATGTAAACACAATTACACACCTGAGTCTGAGATTCTAAATGTTCATTGTCAGTAGTTTATTGTCCAGGATTCCTAACCGTCCTTCAAGTTCTATCATTTAATAATTTATCAACAAGGTCTATCCGGCCATCAATATATATATATATATATATATATATATATATATATATATATATATATATATATATATATATACATATATATATATATATATATATATATATATATATATATATATATGTATATTAGTGGTGGGGTAACGGCAAGTAACGTGAGACTCTTATCGGGCGATAAAAAAATATCGCCAAGTAATCTATTCTCAAAGTTGGGTTGGGAGCACTGTTCCTCTAAACTGCGCGCGTGCGCGCACAGCTCCCAGGGGCATCGCGCAGAGAAAATCTTTGTCGCACGAGAGAAAACGAGAGAGAAAGAGAGCGAGAGGCACGAGCTACACACACATAGCGCCAAATCAAAGGCTCGGAACTAAAGTTCTACATCCCATACGCTTTTAACTAGTCTTTCTTCTGGACCAACCCGCCTCGTATTTTTCGTAGTTTTGAGAACAAACAGCTGACGAACTATTGCGTCTAGAATAGCGCAAATTACCGCGAAGATTTGCGCTCCCCATCAGGACTGAAAGTAACGTATTCCGGCCCGTTACTGCGGACCCCTAAAACATTTGGTGGTAGCACGCTGTACCAGCAGGCACGTAAACGAGCTCCTCCACCTGACGCACGGAAAAGTAGTCCCACTAAAATCATTACCTCTGGAGTCAAACGTCACATTAGACACAAACTTAATCCAGGGTCAGACTGTGCACTTTTGGAGATTTAATCAGTCCAACCCTGAACTCTCAGAACTCACGATGACAAACTTGATTTGAGCTCATTCATTTTGGATCTGACTTGTCTCTGCGCGTCATTACGCGTCTTTACGCGGCAGCGCCGTGAGCGCCGTGAGCAGCGCGGCACAGACACAGACTTCAGACTCCTCTGTCCTCAGCACCAGTGAAGAATCATGAACCAATCAGAGCAAACGCCACAGCGATTCTACAAAGTTTAGCGCTTTGCACAGTTTTCGCGTGGATTGATATGTAAATTAGCCGCGTGCGTAACGAGGCGTTAGGTGCTTTATGCACAGAATAATCCCAAATGAAAACTGGAAGAATGAAAATGAATGGCCACTGACGGAAGGTTTATTTAGGCTTTGAAGACTGTCTTGTTGTGTCAGAGCTACAGTAAAGTCTAATCAATTACATCATTAGTCAAGAGTTAACTGTAAATTATCATTAGGCCTATTTGAAACATGAGTTTATGATCTAAACATGACACACAGGTTACTTTGTCCAGAGGCTTCCAGGGGAAATTTAAGCACAGAATTAAATTAATACAGAATTAAATGAATATTGCACAGAAGTGTTGCTGGATAAGAGTCAATCTTTATATTAAAATGCATCAGAAAACTGAAAGCTTTGGAGGGAAAAAACACCATGACTCTGATTAGAACACAACTTAATGATGATATCCTTTTTTTTTTTTTTAATAATTCTACCTAAACCAAATTATAGCTGAGGGGCTGTGATCAGAGAGGAGGACAGTGCAGCTCACAGAGAAACACTGACTAGAAAATTTATTTTTAAGAAGCTTCCCAATGGAAATCTCGACAAGACTAAGGTTGTTTGCACCTTGTGTTTGCAGAATTAGTTTACTGTAGGAGTTCTTCCAGTCTCAAGTACCACCTAAACGCAAAGCATCCCTTAGCTAATGCCGGGCCAAGCACTGATGTGATGAGCCCCTGGTCTAATGCGCCACCTGGCTTGAGAAACCCGTTCTCAAAGACTTACTTTTAGTCATTATTTGGGTAGCACACATATTCTGAATGTCTTCGTCAGAATTCAAATGAGCCATTTTAATCTAGATTAATCTAGATTAATTCCAAGATTACAGTGAGATTAATCTAGATTAAAAAAATTAATCTATGCCCACCACTAATATATATATATATATATATATATATATATATATATATATATATATATATATATTGTTATCATTTTCATTAATTAAATTCTATGCTCATTAGGCGTTTTCATGTGAAACTAAGACGATTCACGTCATTGTAACACTTGTGACTCACTTGAATTGAGCAGCTGCCCGGCGTTCAGGCTTAATCGAAATATCTCCCAGGCGTTTCTTGGAGTGTGTGGGCTGCCAGACACACGTCACCAGAGCCTCCTTCAAACACTTGAATGGACTTTTGAAGTGAGTCAATGCGTAATCATTGAAGACAGCCTTTTCTGATCTATTTAACTATTTAGCATCACTTGTGGCAATAGATTGTATGTGTTTGCACCAATGATGTACCTGCTGGGCTCCATTTAAAGGTGCACCTTTCTGGGGGAGGTTCTGCCAAATGCTTGTCTTTATAGAGATATTGCATTGCCAGTATTATTCCATAGTATGGCATTAAACTTAGATATTCATAGAAATGTCAGCAGGCCAAGTTACAGGTCAGATCTGTGGAAATGTGAGCCTTCTCACAGAAAGAATGTATGTTTTGCTTGCCTGAGCAACAAAAAAAAAACATCTGCAAGTGAGATAGATAAGCCATACTGTGGAACATTTCAAGGAATGCAAAAAATATCTCTGGACACACCTAAGTTATCTAAAGTTATCTAAATCTAACTAAACCTATATTAATATATATAATATATCAATATACGTATGCAACAAAGGGAAGCTGGGGCAGGCCAAATGGATGGAGCACTGCTTTCGACTCTCACTTCTGGGTTGACAAAAGATAAAATCATTTTTTATACATGCAGACAGTGTGCAGCAGTCTGATTTTGTAACAAAGTGCTGCTTTTGCAAGATATATTGAGGGGAAAAAACTAAATGTACAAAAAGTACTAAGAAAATATTAAGTATTTAAGTTAAGTAAGTATTTAAGTTAAGTATCAAGAAAACAGTGGGTTGCACCAGTAACCACTCCAGTAGAGCTTGGAGCTGGATAAACATCATGCAGTGGTTGCTGGACCTGTTCTGATTCAGTGTTAAAGATGGTGTTTCTAGTGGGAGGCCGCCATCTGTTTTCCTCTGATGAATTGCCCGGATGTTCCACAATATGGCAGTAATGCAAGTTCTTATCTTGCATAACTTTAAAAACATACATTTTTAGACTAAGCTACTTGCCTTAAAGGAAAAATATTATGCATTTTTGTTTATGCATATTGTTTTTAACCATTAAACGTGCTCTTGAGTACCTTAAATTTACCCTCTCAAGTTTTGAAACAAAAAAAGTTTATTATGAAATAATTTAACTTTTTCTCAGTTGTCTCCAATATCTCTTTGAGAAAATGTGTATTTTTGACACGCTATTATCAAGCTAGTACGAGCAGTGAAGGAAAGAAATGCTCAGAATGATGATGGGTTAGGTGGGTCCTGATTATTTAAGGCCTTAAAACAGCTGAAGATTCTGGGATAAGTGACATATATGATCTGAACAAATGTCCCAGATCAAGGAAGTTCTACAGGAAGTGTTTTCGATGCTTGTAGAGGAGTGGATTTTCTAACTAGCATTCCTCAAAACGGCGTGAATGCAGCTGAATGCAACTTCAGGTACGTTTTTGATGACAGAACATTGTTAGAACATGGTTAAAAGATAAAAAAAAAACATCCCTGTAGCAGAATAAGTGTCCTTTAATGCTTTACACAGAGTCACATGCAAAGGACACATTTCCTCGTGGGGGGATTAAGTGCACCTTTACCTACTTGACAACAGGCTAACCCATGTGAATAATTCAAGCAGGCGACATGTGCTGGACGTAACCCAATCCGGACTCACCCATAACGACCAGGGACACTTTGCGAGTGTCGACTCCAGGGGACTTTTTCACTTTGCACTGGAAGGTGGCGCTGTGGGCCGCTGTCACCGCATCGATGGAGAGGGAGGCGTCTCCAGTGGAAGGGTCAGGGCTGGAGAAGCTCGTGCCTTTGGACAGAAGGTTCTCAGAGTGCACGTACTTGGTGCCACCGCTGTAGGACACCAGCTGGAAAAGGACAGAAGGTCAGCGTGTTTGTCAAGTTCAGGGCAAAACCTTTAGGTCAGTTTGCTCTCATTGGATCGCTTTGGATGTTCATGCGATCGATCACTCAGCAACTTGGCTAGTCCAGTAAGATTCAATTTTTTTTTCCTAGAGCTGCTTTTACATGTTACTGGAGAGGAGACCAGACGAATACCATAAACGTCATGAAATAAACAACAACTTGAATACTGGGATTAGCTTCACCATTAATTTGTGTTTGTGTTGTGGAATGTTTAAATTAATGTAACTCTGGGTAGCATCGATTAAGTGACTGAGTCTGAGAAACGAGCAGAGAAGGAGAATGTCGTGTCTACCATGGGAAAAACTACACAAAATTAGCATGCTATCTAATACATGTCTGATCACATAGAGCTCCATAGAGTTTATACATCAAAAACTTTACAATTACCAAAAACGCTGAAGACATCATGAAAAAAAAGAGTGGATGGCCATTGTAAAAGAGAGAATACAGTGTGAACACTTTTATTCCAAGAATTCAACTCAACAACAACTTTTCCACTGCCCTTTACAGAGAAAGCACGGCTCTGTATGTATCTCTCTTACCATCTGGTCCTTCTGGGTTGTGTCCGGGCTCACTATGGACCATTCGATGTCTAGGTCTCCGGTGTCAGCAGGACTCTGCTTGAATCTGCAGCCCAGAACCACACTTTCTCCCTGGGCTTTCATCATGGTCTGAGGCCCACTGTCCACCAGCTCCATGGCCCGTGTGCCCCAGAACTCTGCAAAACAACACAGGTGTAATGTACGGGTGCACAGAATCACACAAAAAGAACAACTCACTGTTGAACAATTTTGTTTAAAAAATAGAAATAAAAATAGTAGCAATTTGATGTAGGCAAGTAGATTTGCATGTCATTCAGTTGTAGGATTCTATTCACATGTTAAAGACGTCCTGGGGCACACCCACGTGACTAAAATATGAACTGACGAACAATACAAGAATCCCATTTTATCCAATGAAAATGCATTTCTTCATTCTTCTGCTCCCTTTTCATCTGGGGGTTTCCACAATGAACCGGTGTTCATTTTGACAACCAATGTACTGTAGTTTTAGTCTCTTTTTGATTTTAAAATTAAAATTTAGTTAGTAGTGTTGTAGGTTTGGACAAAGAAAATCTCAAAAACCACACAGATGTTTTAATGGTAACATAACATATTGAATTATTTGCATGTATGTTAACTGCAAAAAAGAATTTTATTTCAAACTCAAATTCAATAGTAGTAGGAAGTACAAATACCTTCTATAAATATAGTAAAAGTATAGTAAAAAGAGTAAAAGTACCCATGTAAAAATATATTACGAATAACACGTAAACACTTAACAGAGTACTTTTCCTATACTCCAATGTTTACACGTCGTATTTCATTTGCATGCATGTAATGGATGTTGGCTAATCCTCTTCTTCAGGCAATTACTGGAGGATTATACGCTGACATTCGTATCATTTGAGTTTGAATGCAGACAGTAGCAGGATTCAGTCTGTGGGTCCTTAAATGCGCTCAGGGAAAAGCTTACAATAGTCTCAAACCATATTCTATTCACAGTACAGGAACACATGAACTCCTGCGACCTACTTAAGATTCATTGTAATTATTTGTAATTGCAACTAATTACTGTAATAATAGGCCCAAAGCAGCTATAATTTGTAATATTATGTGGGAAGACTCTTTTGTCAGAGAAAAGGAACTCGATGTACAATATAGGTCTGCAGACATATGATGAAGGTTTAACTAAGCAACAGTTTGGAGAAGAAACTGTACTATTTCACTTTTTCTTCAGGTAAAATTAGCTCCATTTAACTTTGTGAATAACCACTATGCCTTTGGTTATGGTAACATTATTTTTGAATTGCTGTGTTTTGTTAATATTATGCTTTTTGGTTTTAGTTTGGACATTCTTTGGTAGATATTTAAAGGTTTGCCTGTACGGATATGCCAAAGGTATAAAAATAATACTTAATGGGGCTGGCCCATGGCATAAACAATCTTATGAAATGTTCAGGGCCACAACCAATGAGGGGGCCGCATGCTCTGGTGGCTGGATCCGAAGCAGAAAGAAACACAAGTTAAAATGTAAAATCAATTTTCAAATATGCACCAGTTTAGTCTAAAACTCTACCATGTCATTTTAAATACAGAATAAAACGAAAGCTTAAAATGGTAATTGATTAAAGTAAAAAATTACATCTGAAGTGCATCTGAATACAGGACATTGCATAGGATTTATTCAATTCTTCGAAGAGGAGCCTCAAATCCCACTTTACATATGCCCATTTCTGATTGTAGAAACTGACAAATATGGCCTGCTCCCCTCTCAAATCATTTTACCCCCAGGCCACTCCTGATTTCTAGTTTTTCTTGTTCTTATGTCCAGTAGTTTAAACAGTGTGTGTTTAGTGGGCCACAAGCAAAGTCTTGTTTAGGGCCTTCAAATGCCTCCCTGTTTTAGACATAACTATGAACGGGAAATATTGACAAAAAGCTGTACTAGGATTACGAAAGACATGAAAAAAGTCAAAAGTCTGTAAGTCTTTTGATTTGAAAGATTACACATTTTTTCGGTTTATAGACCCTTTGAAAATCTGAAAACAAATACATTCTAACTGATTGGAATGGAAGGAACTGAAGGCAAAAGTGAAGCCTGGAATGGGCACAGAAAGTGAAAAATGAAGTTTGGCAAAAGCACTCAGCACTGTGTGAGTAATATCAGCGTATGGTTAGAAACATTAACAGATATATATTTAAATGATTTGTGTATCTAACATTAATTATTACACATCTAGTATTTCCAGTGAAGACAATTTCCTGATTTGTTGAAGTTGAACTGGAAAATAGCTCTCGTAAATATTGACCCTACAATGTTTATGTGAGGAAATATAGTTCAACTCAATTTGTTTTCGTAGAGCCTAAAATCACAACAGCAGTCGCCTCGCAGGGCTTCTCAATAGTGTTGATTTAACCAACAGTAACTTAGAAAATCAAACAATGAAAGAGTCAACAACAGAGGAGCAGGTTAACCAACGTTCATAGGGGGAAAGCGGTGTCCCAAGAAGCACTCAATTTTGTTACTTAAGCAAATACAGGAAGATACAGGAGCAAAAACGTGAAAGTAAAAGTAGCACATTAAAAACTCTACATGAACAAATGTAGCTATAGTAAAAAGTAAAAACACTGTGTATACTTTTCATATTACAGTGAAATGTTGGGATCTTGACAAAGAATTGACATCATTTTTTAGTCAATCAATTTCTCAGCGTTTCCAGACTTTTTTCATGTCGGACTTAGCATTAGGCAACAGGCCACAAATGTTATGGGCCCCAATAACCCGAAATAAGTGTTAAATTGCACCAACATACGGGAAATATGGTTGGATTTCTTACATTTTTCTGGGGAAGGAGCCCCAAACCCCCCTGTTTAAAGCTGTATAGAACATGGAAGCTATTGCACATCTGAATTTCACTGTTTATTTATAGCGCCCTTTACAACACTGAAGGTTTTCCAATAAAATATAAAAAAGACTAATAAAATTGCACAAAACCATTATACAATTTACATTCACTATACAACAAAATGAACATAAGTGTCACTACATTACTGAGTGTTAAAAGCCAATCTGAGCAAATACGTTTTAAGGCCAGCGACAGAGAAAGCTCCATCTCCCCAGTGTTTGAGGGGACTTCCAGTACAAGTTGGTTTGTTGACCTTAAAGTACATATGACAAGTTTTCATGAATTTCTAATTTTGTCTTTATTTGGTGTATTGATACCTGTTGTAGATATAACATTTTGTTTTATACCAATCAGGTAGCTATTTGTGTAGAAAAGCTAAAAAATCTGTAGAAGGTTACAGGAAGTAAACAGATAAATGACATCATACTAAGGAGACAAATGTTAGGCTAGGGAAAGTTACACAAAAGAGACAACTTTTTTTGACCTTTCATACATTATCCATCCATCCATCCATCTTCTTCCGCTTATCCGGGGCCGGGTCGCGGGGGCAGCAGCCTGAGCAGGGACTCCCAGACTTCCTTCACCCCAGACACTTCCTCCAGCTCCTCCGGGGGATCCTGATGCTCCCAGGCCAGCCGAGAGACATAGTCCTCCAGCGTGTCCTGGGCCCACCCTGGGCCGCCTCCGTGGGACATGCCCAGAACACCTCCCGAGGGAGGCGCCCAGGAGGCATCCGGAACAGATGCCCGAGCCACCTCAGCTGGCTCCTTCGACGGAGGAGCAGCGCTCTACTCCGAGCTCCTCCCGTGTGACTGAGCTCCTCACCCTATCTCTAAGGGAGTGCCCAGCCACCCGGCGGAGGAAGCTCATTTCGACCGCTTGTATCCGCGATCTTGTCCTTTCGGTCATGACCCAAAGCTCATGACCATAGGTGAGGGTAGGAACGATTGATCGTAATCGAGAGCTTCGCTCTTCGACTCAGCTCTCTTCACCACAACGGGTCCGACATAGCGCCCGCATCACTGCAGACGCTGCACCGATCCGCTCTGTCAATCTCACGCTCCATCCTTCCCTCACTCGTGAACAAGACCCCGAGATACTTGAACTCCTCCACTTGAGGCAAGGACTTCCACCCACCCGAGAGGGCAAGCCACTCTTTTTCCGGTCGAGAACCATGGCCTCGGATTTGGAGGTGCTGATCCTCATCCCAGCCGCCACACTGCTGCAAACCGCCCCAGTGCATGCTGCAGGACCCGGTCTGAGGAAGCCATCAGGACGACATCGCCCGCAAACAGCAGAGATGAGATCCTGTGGTTCCCAAACCGACACCCTCCACGCCCTGACTGCGCCTAGAAATTCTGTCCATAAAAACTATGAACAGAACCGTGACAAAGGGCAGCCCTGGCGAAGTCCAACATGCACCGGAACAGGTCTGACTTACTGCCGCAATGCGAACACAGCTCCTGCTCCTGTCATACAGGACCGGACAGCCCTAACAAAGGGCCCCGGACCCCATACTCCCGAGCACTTCCCCATTGCGGCGCCAGCACACGGTCGATCGTTCTCCAGGTCCACAAAGCACATGTGGACTGGTTGGGCAAACTCCCATGAACCTCGAAAGCACCCGATGGAGAGTATAGAGCTGGTCCAGTGTTCCACGACCGGACGAAACCACACTGCTCCTCCTGAATCCGAGGTTCGACTATCGGTCGGATTCTCCTCTCCAGTACCCTGGAATAGACCTTACCGGGAGGCTGAGGATTGTGATCCCCTGTGGTTGGAACACACCCCTCCGGTCCCCTTCTATACAGAGGGACCACCACCCCGGTCTGCCAGTCCAGAGGTACCGTCCCAGACCGCCACGCGATGTTGCAGAGACGTGTCAGCCAAGACAGTCCCACAACATCCAGAGACCTAAGATACTCATCTCATCCACCCCTGGAGCCTTGCCACCAAGGAGCTTGCCAACCACCTCAGTGACTTCAGCCAGGGTGATGGACGAGTCCGCCTCCAAGATCTCAGCCTCTGCTTCCTCCTCGAAGACGCGGACAGTGGGATTAAGGAGATCCTCAAAGTATTCCTTCCACCGTCCAACCATTATCCCCAGTCGAGGTCAACAGTTTCCACCCGCATCAGAACGGTGTTGGTGAAGCACTGCTTCCCTTCCTGAGGCGCTGGACGGTTTGCCAGAATTTCTTTGAGGCCAACCGATAGTCTCTCTCCATGGCCTCCCGAACTCCTCCCAATCCCGAGTTTTGCCTCTGCGACAGCCCGGCTGCAGCACGCTTGGCCTGCCGGTACCTGTCAGCTGCTTCAGGAGTCCCACAAGCCAGCAAGGCCCGGGTAGGCCTCCTTCTTCAGCCTGACGGCATCCCTTACTTCCGGTGTCCACCACCGGGTTCGGGATTTCCGCCACGACAGGCACCAGAGACCTTATGACCACAGCTACGAGCTGCCGTCGCAGATCGACAATGGAGGTGGAGAACATGGTCCACTTGGACTCAATGTCTCCAGCCTCCCCGATCTGGGAGAAGTTCTCCCGGAGGTGTGAGTTGAAACCCTGCTGACAGAGGGCTCTGCCAGCCGTTCCCAGCAGACCCTCACGATGCGCTTGGGCCTACCAAGTCGCTCCAGGCTTCCTCCCCGCCAGCGATCCAACTCACCACCAGGTGGTGATCAGTTGACAGCTCCGCTCTCTCTTTACCCGAAAGTGTCCAAGACACGCAGTCAAGGTCAGATGACACGACAACAAAGTCGCATCATCGACCTCCGCCTAGGGTGTCCTGGTGCCACGTGCACTGATGGACACCCTTGTAGCAGAACATGGTGTTCGTTATGGACAAGCTGTGACTAGCACAGAAGTCCAATAACTGAACACCACTCGGTTCAGATCAGCCGCTCCTCCCGACACCCTCCAGGTGTCACTGTCGCTACATGGGCGCTGAAGTCCCCAGAACAACGGAGTCCCCAGGCGGTGCACCGCCCAGTACCCTCCCAGGGACTCCAAGAAGGTTCTGGCTGCATCAAGCACCGCGGCCCAGAGGGCCGACACAACGGTGAGAGACCTGTCCCCACCCGGCGGAGGATGCGACCTCTCGCTCACCGGGTGAACTCCAACACGTGACGGCTGAGCTGTGGGCTATGAGCAAGCCCACACCAGCCCGCCGCTCTCCTCCCGCGGCAACGCCAGAGAAATGGAGCTCCAGCCCTCTCGAGGAGACG
This sequence comes from Rhinogobius similis, assembly GCA_019453435.1. Lineage (NCBI taxonomy): Eukaryota > Metazoa > Chordata > Actinopteri > Gobiiformes > Gobiidae > Rhinogobius > Rhinogobius similis. Next base: position 45,871,639 of record CM033619.1, read on the forward strand.
GGTTCCAGAGCCAGGCTGTGCGTGGAGGTGAGGCCGACTATATCTAGTCGGTAGCGCCAACCTCCCGCACGAGCTCAGGCTCTTCTCTCAGCGAGGTGACATTCCATGTCCCCAGAGCTGCTTTCTGTGTCCGGAGATCCGGTCGCCGAGGCCCCCTGCCTTCGACTGCCACCCAGATCTCTTTGCACCGCCCTTATGGATCCTCCTGCAGGTGGTGGGCCCACAGGAGGGCGGCCCCACGCCTCCTTCGCGGGTTGTGCCCGACCGGGCCCCGTGGGGAAAGGCCCCGGCCACCAGACGCCGCTGCCGAAGCGCCACCCCAGGCCTGGCTCCAGGGTGGGCCCGGTGACGCCAGTCCGGGCGACGATTTCGGCCCTTGGTTTTATACTGGCATAAGAGGCTTCTGAACCGCTTAGTCTGAACCCGTCACCCAGGACCTGTTTGCCATGGTGACCCTACCAGGCATGAAGCCCCCACAACATAGCTCCCAGGATCATTCGGGTACTAAAACCCTCCACCACGCTAAGGTGGCGTTCATATATATATATATATATATATATATATATATATATATATATATATATATATATATATATATATATATATATATATAAAGGTAAAGAGGTTAGCTGTTATGAATGTGAAACCATCCATAACAGTTAACTTATATACATACATATATATGTGTGTGTGTGTGTGTGTGTGTGTGTGTGTGTGTGTGTGTGTGTGTGTGCGTGTGTGTGTGTGTGTGTGTGTGTGTGTGTGTGTGTGTGTGCGGGGAGACCAAAGTGCTTTCTTTTCATCTCTTTATAGAGCATTTTATTCAACGAGAAGCAGGAAGTGCACCGTTAGCATGCTAACAGCATGTTTGTTAGCTCACTCTGGGCTCAAAGACAGTGAAAAGTGCTTTTATAAACTCCCGGTAGTGAATATTTTGGATGCTGGGACTGCATTAGGAAAGTGAGCGATACATGTGACTGATGTAATGACTTTAACGAGTGGAACTCTAGAAATTTAAGGTCATAGATATCAACCGCAATCAAGATGTATGTCAAACTGTCTGAAAAAATGTGTTTATTGGGCATAAATTGTCTCTTTATTTTCCATGGAATTAAGTACTCATGGTATAAATGATACAGGATACAGCACTACTTCCTGTATTTTTCCCCCCCAACTTTTCACAAACAGTCAAGCAATTTACCATCAAACTAAGCCATATGCACTACAACCTTGGTCTAAACTCCCTCATTGTTATACAAATAAAGGTTGTATTAGTTGCGGCTTAGTGCTTGTAAAAACATGGAGGAGCACTGGACAAGAGTAGAGGAGACAAGATCTATTAAATGTCTTGTTCAGCCATGCATTGTGCTCTTAAATGTTGGCGAGCTGTAACCTTGGTAGCCTTCAGTGACAGGTGTTTGCAAAAACACACCGTGCACCTGTGAGACGACCTCTTCAATATTCTAGAGCTGTGTGTGCAACCAAGGCCACAGAATCCCAAACTGCTGCTGCACTTAATCACACAAATGCATTTTCAAAAGCTTTTACTGCTCATTGTTTTATTCAATTGATGTCTACATTCCTCAAATAGACGACAATAACCTTATATCCATGCAAGTCAAGCTAACGCCAGGCTGTATATGAGGACATGCAGCTGTTCCAAATGTCAAGTGCAGTGTATATTCGACTTGTCCCTTAAAATAAAAATCAATACAGCTGGCCTGGTCCAAACTGAAATCTTCTGCATATAATTCACAGTCTGGAAAATACTTGTCCACTCCTTCCCCGCGACTCAGGCCAAACACAGACAATCAGGTTTGTTCATTTCAGTGACACACGGGAAAGTACAAGCTCATCTTGTTCACGCAGCGAGTCAGTAGAAATCTGCAGCGATGTTTTTAGTCTTGTGTTGTTGTGTTTTGTTTTGTTTTTTACTTTTTACAATATTCAAGATTGTCCATGTAGTGTAAAGAGGGGAACTCTCTCCATACTAGATGAACTGTTCCTCATTTGCCTGGAGGAACTCTCTACACTAAATTAACTGCTTTCATTAAATTAACACCCTAATTTAACTGCTAGCATTTATCTGGACGAACGCTCTCTGCACTAGATGAACTGCTCCTAATCCTCCTGGACGAACTCTCTCTACACTAGATGAACTGTTCCTCATTTGCCTGGAGGAACTCTACACTAAATTAACTGCTTGCATTAAATTAACACCCTAACTGTTTGCCTTTGTCTGGAGGAACTCTCTCTACACTAGATGAACTGTCCTCATCTGCCTGGTGGAACTCTCTCTACACTAGATAAACTGTTCCTCATTTGCCTGGAGGAACTCTCTACACTAATTAACTGCTTACATTAAATTAACACCCTAATTTAACTGCTTGCAAATGTCTGGAGGAACTCTCTTTAAACTAGATGAACTGCTCCTTGTCCTTCTGGAGGAACTCTCTCTACAATAAAGTCGTGTTTCCATTAGCGTGGGATGGTCCGAGGTGTTTCCGCTGAACAAAAGTTAATCGTACCACCCCGTTTGAGGGGTCCGGAGTGAGCCACGAGAGGTACTAGCCTCCAGAGGGTGTTGGCAAAACAAAGCCAGCTTACAGCTCAGTGCTTACAGCAGCCAACTCTATCCAGACCCAACGGCTTCATAGAGAGATATTACAGTGTGGCATAGAGGCGCAGAAAAGTGAAATAAATGCAGAAAAAGCCAACAAGAAAAACAGAAGCTGTGTCTTATTTACGTAAGCTTTATCCACGTCTCACCGCGCCACAAACGTGGAATTACTAAATGTATTTTTATGAATCAGGGAGATGAAGAAAAAGTGTAATTCAGGTACGATTTAGATTTTTTTTTTAATAAAGAAAACATTAATCATTTTTGGGTGACATCAGCTGCTCATGTACCGTACCCCTGCAAGCTGGACCTGTGCACGGAAACACAGTCCACCATTAACAGAAGCAGCCCGAGCCAGCCCCAAGTGAACCTGTCTGAGGGTCAAAACACGCCCTACATGAACTGTTCCTCAGCTTTAAACATCATTATAGACATAGTTTCATTGTCGCCCACCGAGGCAAGTGCTCTTGTGATATTGGATGTTAGAAAAATACATTGAATTGAAATAGACCTCTCCAGTGTTTGTAAACCAAACGCAGCCTTCCATCCAAGTGAACTTTAGAAACAAGAGGTTGAAGTTAGCCATAGACTGTTATTATTAGTTGGCAAATGTAATGAACATAGAACAAGAACCACGTGCCTGCGCTGATGTATAATGTATATATATATATATGTGCCCCAATCAAATGAATGGCAATAATGTTCTTGTGAATGCTGCTTTCAAATCTTGTGACCGCAAGACCACCGCAGAGTTATCCACTGTGATTTGTCCCATTCAAAAGATCGAGCTTTATTGTTAAACGCTACATGGCAACGATATAAGGAATGTAAAGTACTGCGCTGCCATCTCAAAAACTACAACCCAGACGCTATACAGCAAAGAGGAATGGGAGCATAAACGGGCCTTTAATATCCACACTTTTGTCATCCTTTAAGCTCCATTGACATGAACAACAGTATCCACTTTCCTTCACAAACACCTCGATTGTCAGTTCTCACAAAAGTACTTCACAATGAATGAGCCACGCCTTAAACAAGAAAAGACAACAAAAAAAAAAACACCTACAAGTCTTCCTCCCCATAGACGTTATTGAGTTGAGTCTGGGGACAGGAGGCCGGCGTGTGATTGGCGGAGTCCCGTTGCCCTGACAACCACAGGAAAGCTTACACCGCTGTATGGCCTGCTTTGTAAATGCATGGGATAAAAGCTTGCACAATAACCCTATCAGCCTCAGTATATTTGCAAAAAAACATGAATGGAAAGGAAGTAATTGTTATAAAGAAAGAAGTTAAGTTTAATTTGATTTTAAACAATGGTTCTGTACATTTTCCTGTTTCTTTTAATGTTTAATTTTATGTTTTTTTCAGCTTTTGTGTTGTTTTTTTGTTTGCTAATACCACAGAAAACAACAACTTCAAAAACACATACACAAATAAAGTACTGTAGTAATTTTGCAACTAACTACATGCAAATCTAGGTGACCGCTAACGACAGCTCTGAATAGTTTTACCGACACTGCACGGTTAAATATTTCTAGATAATTGTTAAATAAGAAGCAGCTTTTCGGATTTCTTACCCGTAAACACAGTTGTTATGTATAGCACGAACATCGCAGACTTGGATGAGACTCTGAGGACGTAGATTGAGCTTTCAAGTCTGAACATATTTGCAGAAAAATGAAAAACGGAATGTCTTGTGCATAAAAAAGTTTGAAAAATCTACTAAATCGCTTTGAAAAGTGACTAAATCCAGGTAAACATGGGTTGGTTTCAGTCCCGGGTGCTTGCAGGCAGCCTTATGGTGCAATCCACTCTCCTCTCGCTCAAGGCGCTCCCCCCTCATTAGCATAAAGACGTCTGATTGGTCCAGCCTCACCTGTTTTACCTGTTTGTACCAGTTTTCTTTGGCATGGGTTATATTTATACAGAGCTTTTCGGTCACAAGGCAAATTGAGAGTGGCCCATAGAAGGAAGTAAAAGAACAGGATGTAAAGGTTAAAAGTAATCTTTGTTTGACGGGAATGATAGTTTATTTTTTATTTTTCCACGGGATCAGTTGCCTAAGTGTATGAAAATGTAATAACAAAACAAAAGCGTACAAAAACAGAACACAATTTCAACAACAAAGCGTATCGGGTTTGAGATTTCTCCAACATAAAGTGCACAATGTGACAGGTTTTCATGTTTTTCTGATTTTGATTTGTGGGACAGCAGTAGTTTTACATCAGTCAAGTGGCAGCTAATGAAGAAAAAAAAAAGAAAAAGTATCGCCTAGTTGGAAATTATAGGGAGTGGTGCGAAATTCTTAAAATGAATTCCTCTGTGTGTCATCAATTCACAAAATGCAGAGGCAATTAATGGAAGACACTTTAAATATAGAAGAAAATAAAGGTGTTTGACACAGGCTTTGGCCCTTGTTCACAGTTTGGTTGCTATAAGTCAGTGGTTCCCAAACTGAGGCACCCCCACACGCACCTTTCCTAAGCTGAGGCACCGCTATGTTTTATGTCACATTTCATTTGAAATAAACCTCCCCTTTCGAGGTTTACCCTAATACAATACATAGTTTAAAGCAGTTATTTTGAGTTCTGGTTTTAAAGCATTTAATTTTGTCCCGCCCTGCTGCAGGATAATTCAGTTCATTTTAACTGCCCCCTGAAATGCACCATCACAGACTTTGTCCTTTTTAAATCAAGGCTTAAACATATTTATTCGGACTGGCTTTTAACACTTATTTCAGTGACATTTTATTCTGTACACTGTCCACAGTTTTATTGATTACACTGTTTAATGTATTGTGTTATGGTTTTATATTTTTAAATGTGTAAAGCACTTTGGTCACCTCGAGTGTTGTGAAGGGCTACATAAATAAAGGAGGATTGAGTTGAAATGAATTTAAATCTTGTATAAGTTGTAAATCACATGGACAGAATTTAACTGAGAAAACTGCTATTTTTTCTCATTATCATTATTATTTGATTTGATTTACAATGGCAATTCCAAACACTACTGAAGCCTAACCTAAAAACATTACCTGTGTCCCTAACTGCTGATAAAAGTGCAAAGCAGAGTCTGATCTGCTCCTGTGACTCTGTCCTGCTCTGTCCTGTTCTCTCACTCTTTCAGGGGCCCACAATCAGGCTGTGTGCCTTTTTCTGTTCATATTTCAAGGCAAATATCACATACGCGTGCCGTGTGCGTTGCCGCTGATCGATCGATTATCCGCGCAGCAACTACAGCGGGACGTTTTACATGAAATAAAAAGTGTCTAAAATGTGTCAGTCTCCTCTGATGTGAGGTCTCGCTCCCCCTTCGCCCTCGTGCATCTCTCTGGAGAGAGAGGAAGACAGAGCGCGGCCCCACAGCTGTCCGCTGCAGCATAACGCCACGCCCCCTCTTTTTAAACAAATTGTTGCATGAATTACGATTGTTTTCTGTCAAAAACAACATAAATAGCGTTCTACTGAAATTATTTGCAACGTTTATTTCCTGAATCAATAGTTGCCTATATTAATTTGTCTTCATTCAAAAAATCCATCAAACTCCACAATTTTTCGCGGCACCCCTGCGCTCACGCCACGGCACCTGCACCCACTTTGTGAAACCCTGCTATAGGTAACAGCTAGCCTCATAGCATAATGGCCTTGGTAGTTTTTCAAGGTTTTTGGTAAAATAGAAAACATACTTTACCCCTATCAATGGGATTATTTACAGATTTGGTAGTTTTCGGGTTGTAAAAAATTGATCGAGGATGGAACCAGTGACAGCAGGGTCTGGATCTTAAAAAATAACTTAAGCCGTTTTGCTATGAGGCTGTCAATTTGTTACATAATGTCCATCCAGTAAGTAAAATTTAAAACTGCAAGTGAATTTTTTTGTCTTTTTTAGTGAAATCATTCCTTTTTAACTTGCACTTTAGTGTACAATATAGTCTACTACTGCACTATAAAACGTGAACATAGCTTTAATACAATGACATATGGATAAAATCTGCTTAAAAATCCAATATGACGCACTCTCTGTACATATTTTCATACTGACATGATATGATCTAATGTTTGCACAGCAGATGTAAATGGATATGTAAATGACCTCAGGCAGGTGGTGTCTGTGCCGCATGAAATAAGAGCAGAATTAACAGGGACTTCACTGGGTTTAAGATTGATTTATCTGATGCTGCGGCGGAGATGGGGCAAACGAGGGGAGAGAAAGTGTATTTACATGATTGATTTCAGAGGTGATTGATTTAGAGACAAATGTAGCAGGCTGTGATTTGCTGACAGTGACTTGACAGGCAAAGGTGGGCAGTTTAATTTACTTGAAGCTGTTAGTTTAGTTTAGTTTAGTTTAGTCTTTACTGGAAGGGACGATGTACAGAGATATTAAAGTGCGTATGACAGGTTCTAACGATTTTCTAATTTTGATTTTATTTGGCGTGTTAATACCTATTGTACATAAAATATATAGGTTTTACACTAATCAAGTAGACCAGACATGTCCAAACTAAGGCCCGGGGGCCAAATGCGGCCCTCTGACCATTTTTTCTTGGCCCTTAGGCTTCCTGGTGAACTGGCCCACATTGTCCTGAGAAGATCTTTTTACAGCAAATCTTATTTTTCTACAATTCTAACCTAAATAACTAACATTTTGGTGCAACACAGACCTGATATTAAGGCACGGAGACTGAATGTAGATGTGGTGGTGCTTAAAACATCAAAATGCAGCTTTTTTGAACGTTTCACGGTTGATTTGTGGCCCTCCGCTTGGTCTATATTTCAATATGTGGCCCTCGATGGAAAAAGTTTGGACACCCCTGAAGTAGACGTTTGTGGAGAAAAGTTTAAAAATCTGTTGAGAATTACAGGAAGTAAAAAACTGATGACGTCACACTAGGGAGACTCATTCCATCCGAAAACACATAATTTACCCAAAATAAACAACTTTTTTATCCTTAAAACTTTAACTCAACGAAATAAAGATGTTCACATATATTTTGATTTGTCAGATTAAAAAGATTGGGTCATTAGCTGAGTTTTAGCCCAGAGTCATTTCCTGGTGTGATGTCATCATTTACAACCAGGAAGTGATATTACAAAACAAAAAAATGGCTAAATCCTGATAAAATGTATATATATTTTTAGCAAAACTTTAAATATATTATACATATATTTTAGATTTTAGTTACATCCTAAGTATTACGATATTGAAATTTGATGTCACGATTATCACGGCCAAAATAATTGCGATTAACGATACTATCACGACAGTTATTACAATTGCTGACAGTTTGAAAATATGACACATAAAGACATTACTTTCTCATTATAAATAGCTTTTGACATATTTGTACTTTATTATAAGTGAAAACAAAAACGATCTAGAAGAGAACATAAAGGGTAAGTTGCTTTTTTTCTGCACAATCTGGTGACAAAATGGCGATTGTCAACATTGTAGGCGATTATCACAATTATACAAAATGTAGCACAAACGATTATTGTCTTCCCTCTTTATCACGATAAACAATATTATTGTTTATTGTCCCATCGCTAGTCATAGGCACATGAAAACAGAGATGTTCCGCACCAGATTAAAGATAAATTGATAGTTTCCATCTGCAGTCCCTGATTTACCAGAATAAATAACACACAACATTACACTTGAACAATACAAGCACCGATCAGTCAGCAAGTATTTACAACATTTGTCTTGTAGAATATAGATGACCTACCAGTTTTGCTTTTCAGTATTAGATCAGTCCATAAACCACAGCTACATAGCATACTAAACAGTGCTGTGAGAATTATTCATACAGGTTTACAGGTATGAATTTACATATTACACACACATCTCACCACAGTATGTTGAACCAGAAAGTAAATGCAACATTTAGCTTATTTAGGGGGAGCAAAGATTTCATTTGTACAGTGATACCTCGTTTATCGCGGGAGTTGCGTTCCAAAAATAACACGCGAAAAGTGAAATCCGTGAAGTAGTAGTTTTATTATTTTACAATGCAATACTGAACTATGGAATGAAACCAAAAATCAAAACCTGTTTTAAAGCCCAAAATTTGTTTAAAACAATAATTTTAATATAGTAATACAAGGTTGGAAACATTGTCACTGGTGTATTTCACAGTCTGTGCCTCTTCGTCCTGACTCCGCTCCGCTGCAGCGTCTGTTTCTACGTTGTCGGCGCAGAGCGTTTCTTCGACATTGTGGGTTTTGTCACACAGAAAAAAATGCAAACGTAAAGTTGGCAGAATGTACAGAAACGAAAACTGTTGACAAGTGAAAAACCAATACAGTACAGCGTCAATATTTTATTTCTAGACAACAGTAAAGCCCCTGAGCCAATCAGGATTCAGAGCACAATGCACTGTAAAAATATCCGCACTGTAAAAAAAAAATCTGTGAAGCAGCGAAGCCGTGAAAGATGAAGCGCGATATAGCGAGGGATCACAGTACACTGAAAGCACTAAAAGACTGTTCCATAACCACTTTTACAGAGAACGATGAACAGTTGGTTTGACTTTTTAGTTCAGTGAGAAGATCGTTTCATTCCGTAATTGCGTTATTCACCTTATTCCTGAAGTTGCCGTATGCGCCGCCGTCTTGTTTCCGTTGTAGTTCACATGGAGCAGACGAGCTCAACAGAAAATAAGTTCCACACGGACTAAAAAGCCGTTTTCAGACTGACCAGGAAATCGTTGCGTTGTTGACTTGTTGTTGCTCGTGTTCATTAAACATTTTACACAAATCAATATACTTTATGTAACATTTTAGCTGCGAGACTTTTCCCTCGTTCATCATTAGCTTTAACGGAGTTCTCGTCAAACGGAAGTGCGTTTACAACAAAAGTGCAAAAAACTGCAAAAGTGGGCGGGGCAGAATAAGGTGAATAGGAGAGGGCTGTTTGTGCAAATGAAGTTTTGGTGTGCTGCACTGGCCCCTGGTGGAGGCCCGTGTGGCTCTGACGGTCACCTCTGATGTGAACTCAAAGTGTTTAAGAGGTTCAGAGTTCTTTAGGATTCTGGGTACCATTCAGATTGCAGCTTGTATATTGTGAAAGTTCAGCAATCTGTATTTTTGCAGGACATGGCAGCGGTGATGCTGTCGTGGTTTCCTGTCTAGAGTTTTTAAGACTTGTCTGTGCTGTCATCTGGTATATTCACTTCAGTATAAACATGCACTGTTCCTGCTTTCATGACTAATAAACAAACATTTGAATAACTGAGGTACAGAGCATATTTTTGGGGAGGATTTTAAGCAAATAAAATGGAAATGTTTTTTTGATTTGCATAGAACAGTTTTTCCATGCTGTTTGTTTCTATGTCTTAAAAACCAGGAGAAATAAGATACACATGTATTTTGTTGCCCATATACAACCAGGAAGTAAAATAATAAACTTCACCATCAAGCTAGGGGAAACACTTAATTTCCCCCCCAACCTACTTATGCTACTTATGCTAAAGTTTATTTTATAGAATATCTTTTTTAGGGTAAGGTTAGGATTAGGGTTAGGTTTAGAAACAGATCATTTGGTTAAGTTTAGGGCTTTGAGGCGGGTTTCGGCTGAACTGGGTTGTAGAAAAAAAGGACGCAGGGGAAACTAGACAAAATGTTTATATAAATGTTAAATGTAAAATTTTATATTTAACAGATGAATAGATTGATTGCCTTTGTTTTTCAGTCAAAGGTCACAGTGCAGCTAAACAGGAGGATTCATCAGCAGATCATGTGTCAGGGCCGTTTGAGGAGAATAACAGCCCTCAGGACAAACAAAAAGGTAATTGTTAGTATTATTATTATTAAAAATTGCAATAGATTATTTAATTGGTAACAGTTTATCATAACTACACGTATTCCTGCCTTAATATGATATGATTAGGTGACGTGCAGTACAAAGGCCCAGGTAGTAGGTATAAAAAGGCCTTTACTGATCGATCACATCCCGTCTTAGTAATGCTCCACACAAAGTTCGAACAAAAGGAACAGACCAGATTTACCTTTATGCTAATTAAGTAAAAGTAAGCATGCATAAGGAGTTCAAAGTACAACACGTCAATCAAAGAGGTCCTTGCGTGCGAGGGTTGTACATAAGACACACTCTGATCTTATCTGACCCATATGTTGAATGACGTTTGACCCAGGAGAAGGCATTGGTCACGGAGATGAAAAGCCATACTTTCATAAGAGCAAAGACTTAATTCATAGTGAACAAAGAGTTTATTAAGAATGATTCATGCTTAGTAACCACTTAACTAATACTCTCACCCTTATTCCTAACCCTAACCTTAATTAAAGATGCGGTACCTAATTTTCACACAGCAAAACCTAAAGTTGGTATTAAAATGTGTCTAACTCGTTCCTGTAGCTCTCACAAACTCTTTAAGACATTATTATTATCCATTCATTTTCAGGCCTGGGCTCAGTTTTAGAACAGATTTTTTTCAGACCAGAAAGTGAAACTCGTGCCAAGAACAGCCAATCAGCACACTGCTTTCGGCTCCTATTTCCTGGTTGACGAGACATAAAATACTTCATCATTTGACGCAGACAGTGTGCAGTGGTCACATTTTTTGTCAAAACGTTCTGTTTTTACTATACTACTTTCTTTGAGGGAAGCAACTTTATTTTTTTACTCATTTACAAAAAAATACTCGAGTACCCCAGCTTTAAGTAGTTACTGATCCTGAATCATGGTTAAAAAAACTATATGTTGATTACAAATTGAGTTTTGTTCATGCTTTATTAAAGCGGTAAGTAGTACACTTTTATTTGAGGCCAAGTCATGTTGTTTTATTATAATTTTCTGTCTGTAACATTAATGATCTTTACCTGCAATGTCAAAGTAATGTAATTTGCCTACAGCCGTTGCTTTTGCCTTCTAAAACCACTAATTACAGTTCAAACAATAGAACCTAATTTCAAAGTGTCAAATTCAGGGAAAGGCTAAAGCTAGCGGGAGCTCATTTGCACCTCTGATGGGGCTGCCGCTAATGCCACACTCATTTACATGCACCTCTGTAATTACAGGTGGGAGTCTGTAAATTTAGCTTCTGGGCCATTGCCTTTTTCAGCGACAGTCTTTCCTTGTTTTCTACTGTATTTGGCAGAGATTTCGAGTTATATTCGTGACCTGAAAGACAATGTAATAACAACTGAATCAACAAAGATAGAAAGCTGTGTACCCAGAGACATTGAGGGGGAAAAAACGTCTTGCAGAGTCTGTTGGCAGGCCTCTGTAAGTGTGTCATAACATCGTGTAAACTAAACTGCGCTATCAACCGTTCCAAATTATTTCCTTGTTTATGAATATTTATGAAAAGACAATTATTATGCATGCAGCTTCGAAAGTAGAACAGAAAAAGTTGCTCAGAAGACAGAAACGGCTCATACCACATGGTGAGTTTCAGACGCCACACTGTTTATTTCTACACCTCTAGGTTGTATTATTTCTTGTGTTTGCATTTGAAAAATATGCAAATGTACGTCTGGTCCCAGGAGACGTGCTGAAGCTCCTCTCCTTAGCGCAGACATTGTTGATTCTTGAATTGTGGTGCACGTGGGAAAATTGGTAAATCTTTCAGAATTTAGTACGTTTCTGCATTTTCTTTTTCATTGGGGTCGCGCAGCAATAGAACCAGGACTGAGCAAATTCGCATTCACTAGGATTTACTCGGAAATTGGTCGACAGAGCCAAATGTAATCTGCTGTGGTGTTACGGAGAAAGCTTCCGCACAGTACAATATGTGTTTAACCCGTGAGTGGACACGAGAAGGTAAGTCATGACACTGGGTCTAGTCTGACTCCGGTTTGGGACTCACGCAGGTTACTCCAGTTTACCGCGGTCCGTATTGGGCGAAAACCACGCAGATTCAGGTGGTTTCGTGCAAGAACACTCGACTAATGATCTGAAAACCGCACCATAACTCTTTGTTGTGCAGCAAAATTAGACTTCTTGTGGATTCCCGGACCCACAGCCACATTTTAAAGCAGAACTAAGTAACATTCTTACCTTATAAACGTCTATAAAGTCCCTGTGGTGGTTGCGAATGTATTTAATGTACTGTAATATATTGTTGCCCCCTGCTGTCTCTGGGCAGAAAACCAGCCTTGCAACATTTCACCCACTGACCCAAAAGAACACTCCGGAGAAACCCTGGCTCTTTTTTATATTTGGTGATATGAAATGTTTTTGTATGTGATTGTACTTCTTTATTTCAAGCCCAAACTGAACCTGCACAGGAGCCACAGTACACCCAATGTATAAAGGATTTTTAAAAATATGTTTTCATCATTATTAACCCTTAAGCCTGGCTTCTGAATGGGTGTCAGTTTTGGCAATCAAGTTAAAAAAATACCACATGCATTTAGTTGACAAATACATAATAGTTGATCAGAAATATTGTTTCTTCCTTACTTGGAGATATGGATCTGGTCTCCACTCATGCCTTCTTTTAATGTCTGTATTTTATTCATTTGATATTTAGTTGTTTAAAGAATCTATGCTTTGTTTTAGTGTAGCTACCATGACTCCTCTTATGTCATTTTCGTGAATATGTGGCTACCAAAACAGTGATGCAGGCTTTTCATAAGTCTGTGAAGTGCCTGATTTTCATCCGACCCACAGTACTCCCTCTGTCCCCTGGATCTAAGGCCTCCTCTGGCTCCCTTTGTCGGGACTGACACCACAGACCAGCCCCGTCAATGGTGCCAAGTAGGTCACTCACTGCAGCTCTCCATTCCAAAGTGCAGCGGTTACGAAACTCTCCCAGATAAACTTTTCCGATATGGAGTAGAAAAGCAGGCTGAGCAACAACTTTCATTCATTCACACAATCCGTCTCATTCACACCATGACAGCGGAAATTTGGGATGTTATTATTGTTGGCGCTGGGCTCTCCGGTCTGTCCGCAGCTCACGTGCTCGGGAAGAGGAACGCCGAGCTGAAAATCCTGGTTCTGGAAGGCAAAGGTGCAGAGTTGTTGTTTTAAAATAGAGATAAGTGAAGAGTTTGAGTTGATTTGAGGTTCTGGCGTGTTGTGCTTTTGCAGATCGAGTGGGAGGGCGCACGGTGACACATGAGATACCGGCAGCCAATGGAAAGGATCACTGGGATTTTGGAGGACAGTGGGTTGGGAGGTAATGTTGACTCATTTTCTATTCATAGTTTGTAAAAGAGAAATGGCCATACTCTTCTCAAACTGCCCTGACTCACAATCTGCTGCCGACCTTTCCGGTTAAGACAGATGTCCACTGAACACATTTTTCAGTTTGATAAGATTTATAGATGTCACACTGCAAGACGTGAGGAATTAAAAGTTGTAAGACTCATTGTAAGTCTCACTGTGCAATGGTTTACATAATTGTAGCTACGACCAAAGTTTGTCTAAGTCAGGGGTGTCCAAACTTTTTCCATCGAGGGCCACATATTGAAATATGGACCAAGCGGAGGGCCACAAATCAATGGCGAAACGTTAAAAAAAGCTGCATTTATCTGATGTTTTAAGCACCACCACATCTACATTCAGTCTCAGTGCCTTAATATCAGGTCTGTCTCACACCAAAATGTTAGTTATTTAGGTTAGAATTGTAGAAAATCTGAAATGTTCTGTAAAAAGTACTTCTCAGGACAATGTGGGCCAGTTCACCAGGAAGCCTAAGGGCCAAGAAAAATTGGTCTGAGGGCCGCATTTGGCCCCTGGGCCTGAGTTTGGACATGCCTGGTCTAAGTGAATATTGGGCTCTAGGCTTCGTGTGGTAAAGTCATCGCAATTGTATCTGTTAGCGCGACGTGCTAGCGGTGTTTCCGTATTTGTAAAAGTCGCAAAATGAATGAGAATTGGGAAGATAAGGTCCTGTTTGTGGTGGAGTGACAAGCAAAAAACAAATCAAACAAAATACAACAGAAACACAACAACACATGCACAAATATGCAGGGAGGACTAACTGAATCATAATCTACTTTTAAAAGAAATCAATTAAAAAAAGGTTTCCAAATTGTGTTAAAAAAAAAATCAATTTTCTCTAAATGTAAATATTACATTGTATCACTTAAGAGATGTTGATGAGGAGGGGGAGTTTTGCTTCTCCACTTTAATAATGTTAGACAGCTGGGCAGCAATATAACGTAACATAAGAGCTTCTTTGCTTATTATTTAAACTCTTACACTCCTGCATGTGACATCCAAATAGTGCCTTCACAGACCTTGAAAATGACAAAGTTTCAAATATCTCTGTCCAGTAAAGGGTGATATTATGTCTACATTTTTGACAAATATTGATCGCAGACGGAGGGTTCACTCAATGACCAGGATTCCAAAATATCAAGCAGGTTTGATATCAATCACAGCTCGTATTTGGTCATGCGACGGTTGTAAGTTTTTGTCTCTGTCTCAATCTGGGAGCTACGACCCACAATTTTTAGCCACGGCTCAAGCATCTTCCCCAATCAGAACTCTTTCACCGTAGACGGCTAGAATCGCGCAGTGGACACCCGGGTTAATGCTGGACTGAGACCTATGATCGAGTCAAGAGGCGCAGTCAACTTGTTTCTGCAGCTTAACTTGAATTTCCTCTTGGATCGGTAAAGTATCTAGGTGCATTTTGAGCTCTAAAGTGAGACAGGATTACTTAAACATCCATAAATGACACACTATCAAAAAAGTTAGTTTTGCATAATATCATCCCTTTAACGGAATTGTTCTGCACTAATATTTTGTTTTGATAACTACAAAACAAAGTTCCTGTTGTCAGATCATATTGTAATTGCTATATTCGTGCCATTAATCAAACTCCATTCAGCCATCATTTACTCAGATCCTTTTTCAAATTGCATTTAGCATTCCTTTCCCGACCCACAAAACCATTTATAACTGTGAATGGCTACTGATTGAAGATATTGGATCCAATTTGCTGTTTTCAAAATGGATAATCGCGTCGTTTATATACACCAAACATTTGCTGTTTGATTGCCTGCTCCCATCACAGAGTTTGGGTAATGAAAAGATACGGGGATGCCCTCCACCGTTTATGTGGCTTAGTTTCATGACACATCTGCTCCTCCAACACAATGAATCAGGATGAGCAACAAAACATGGATGGAATAAAGTAGCAGATTATGTATTTATCGACTGGTTTATTTTGTAGTATTTATTAGTTTATTGTTTTGAGCTGTAAGTGCATATACATCGAAGAAAAAAGTTAACGCAACACTTTTGCTTTTCATGAACTGGAGGTTTAAAACATTGTCAACATACACAAAAGACAAATTTTTATTTAAATCCCAATCTGTTAGTCAGCACTTCTCCTTGACCAAGATAATCAAGATGCTGATTAGACAGCATGAATTTCATAACACCTGCCACTTTAATATATATCATAATATCAGCAACTATCTATTTGCACTGCTAAATTTGGACTATTGTCTTGTCAACTGTATATTTTGTGTATACTCTAAGTCTATTTTATTTAATTAGTTAATTCTTAAACTGTATGCATATCTTCTTTATACATTTTGCTACTGTTTTGTTCATTGCTGTACCTTACCACCAAAGCAAGTCTCTAGTTTGTGAATTTTCACTGACAATGGCAACAAACCTTTTTTTCTGATTTTTAATATTGCACACATGTGCCGTAGGCTGGCCAGAATAAAAGGACACGCTGCAATGTTCAGTTTTATCTCACAGCACAATGCCACAGATGCCGCAGGTTTTGAGGGAGCTTGCAATCGGCGTGCAGATTGCAGGGATGTCTACCATAGTTGTTGCCCATGCACTGAATGTTCATTTCTCTACCATAAGCCATATCCAAAGGCGTTTCAGAGAATTTGGCAGCCCATCCAACCAGCCTCACAACAGCACACCACGCGTTACCACACCACACAAGGCCAGGATCTCCACATCCAGCACATTCATCTCCAAGAGCTTCTGAGACCTGCTGCGCGGACAGGTGTGGGAACAACCGTTTTGCGTAACTATGAAGAATTTCTGTACAAACGGCCGGGAACCGTCGCAGGGAAGCTCATCTGCATTCTCCTCGTCCTCATCACTGTCTCGACTTGACTGTAGTAAGTCGTCATAACCAACTTCAGTGGGCAAATGCTCATATTCGATGGCGTCTGGCGGGAGAGATGTTTTCATTGGGAGTCATTCAGGGCAGATGGCAGACGGCGTGTGTGGGTGAGCGGTTTGCTGAAGTCTACACTGTGGCTCGTGGTGGTGAGGTTATGGTATGGGCAGGATTATGTTATGGACATAAGTACATAGGTGCATTTTATTCATGGCATTTTCAATTGAGATACCATGAGGTCCTGAGGCGCATAGTTGTGATATTCATCTACAACCGTCACCTCATGTTGCAGCATGATAATGCATGGCCCAGTGTTACAAATATCTGTACACAATTCCTGGAAGCTGTAAACATCCCAGTTCTTGCACAAGAGCATTCTCACCCGACGTGTCATCCATTGAGCATGTTTGAGATCTATTGGGTCGGCTTATACAACAGCATGTTCCAATTCCGGACAATATCCTACACAGCCATCAAAGAGGAGTGGACTAACATTCCACAGGTCACAATCAACAACCTGATCCACTCTATTTAATTTAATGCATTAGTTGATTTAACAGGGACAATGTACATTCATATACATGTCTGTTAGTGTACCTGAATTAGCCTGCACGGCTATTTTTCATCTGTTGTCCCTGGACATATGTTTACCAGTCACCCTAAAAAGCATCACATTTAGAAAACATACATACACAAACTACATATTATTTACAATCAAAGGGTAGAAAAGGTTAAAATCATGTCAAAGTTAAAACAATACATTACAGTCAAGGAATGTTCATGTTGGCAAGTTTGATTAATAGAAAGCTACTTTTTCAGGTGGATTTTAAAAACGTTTTATGTAGCCATTTCCCTGACGATGACCGGTACTGAGTTCCACTGCTGTGCCGCTCTCACTGAGGAAGATGCCTGTCCGGACGCACTTTTTCTCAGTGGAACAGCACAGTCACCTCTAACTGCTCTCCTGGTGTTTCGATCAGCTGCAGCTCTAACATTTACAAACTTTTCGAGGGGAGGAGAGGACAAGACATGGACCACTTTAAACATTAGTCTAATCTATTACATTAGTAATAGAAATAGGTCCAAAATTGCAGAACAGATAAGCACCACCTCATCATAATGACATTTCACTGTAACAAGCAGGATTTTTATTTACATACTATGTGACATTTTAGAACTTTAAATTTATCACCCAAGAGACTCAGATAATCAAAAATAAGTACTGAGAAGTGGGGGGTAGGTGAAAACAGGAATTACAGGAAAGCAACTCAGTTGCAGAACAACACAAGGTTATTCAAACATGCGTAACTCAAAAAACAACTTTGAGTGAACAGATGTGGGATAATACGTCCCCATTAAAAAATAAACAATGGAAATAGCTTTTAGCCTGTCGACCAAGAGGCAGAAATAATGTTGACTCTGCTACAATACTCACCTGCCGCTTAAACTAAATGCAACCCATTATAATTACAATAACAAGTACTAAATCCTTAAAATCTCTCTGTTTTAGGACACAGACCCATGTCCTGGCACTGATCGAGGAGCTGGGCCTAGAGACCATCTCCCAGTTCAACAAAGGGAAGAAAGTTCACCACATGGGCGGACCGAGAGCTAAAGTGCGCTCCTACACCTCCAGTCTCCCCGCCCTGTCCCCTCTGGTGCTGCTTGACCTCAGCCTCCTCATCCTCAAGGTCTGGAGTCTTAGCTTAGGTTGAAATAGAATGTACTGTAGAGAAAGACTAGTTAGATGAAATATTTTCCCCGTTTAATGGATATCAGCTGAGGTACCTGATTTCTAAAACTGTAAATGTACATGTTTTGCCTCAAATTTCGCAAAAATCTGCTAAAACAACAACACACACATTTTGATTGATGTCATGTTTAAAATTTTATGGAACGTTGTCAAGGTATTTTAGAAGTTGCATGAGTTTTGGACATTGATTCTGAAAGGGATATTATTACAGTGTGTTATCATAGCTTTAAAGCTCCATAGTTTTCAGATTCTAGAATGAGACGTACCTCTCAGAAATGGTGACAGGAGCCAGTGTTCTTGTATTGGGTTAAGTTCATGTTACGTCACAACATTTTAAACTGCCCATAGGGGATGGGTTTGGCACATGTTTTGAGCTAGTCACTTATAGACTGCCTGTTACACGAGCCTGTTTGACCAATGCAGCGCAGGTTCAATTAGGTCTTGTCCAATTATCTGAAAACCCCTCCAGACCATTGTGCTGGCTGTAAAAAATGGAGTGCAGTTGACTGCAGTCAACAGCACGCTTGATTTGAAAGCCTCTGTAACTCCTTGTGTACACTGACTCCAGTGGGGTCACAGCGGGTCAGTTCCATATTGCTTGTTACACAAACTCCGGTCCGTATTTGAAGAACGCCATGCAGATTCAAATGGTTTCACACAAGAATACTTGCTCCAAGTTTAGTGTGGCATTGATTTTAAGCACTTTCTAAGTCTTGTGGGACCCACGCAGGTCCTGAACCAGACCTGTACCAGGGTCAGTTTACACCCAGCGTAAGTGGTCTTGAACAGCACCCAACCTGCAGTTGGTATAAACCCGAGATCAGTACAGAAGTCTATCAAACTGAAGAGTCATTATACAAGGATTTACTGTTAAAGAAGCTAGATTCATTGTTCTGTTAATGAAAACTCCTCAAGGTTTTTGTTACCATAAACGCTATTGTTAAAGAAGCTAGATTCATTGTTCTGTTAATGAAAATTCCTCAAGGTTTTTGTTACCATAAACGCTATTATTCATTGGCTCAGTGAAGACATAGTAGTTTGTACAAGGCTACATGCACAGGTAAATTACACTTCTGAATTTTGTCTTGTTTCTGCAGAGAAGTGATCTGACCACTCTTGTCCCAGTCTACAAACACGTCAAAGAGCTGAATAGCTGAAATGAATTGTTGCATATAACCACACTTTTTGCAAACATAGATATGCATCATTTTATTTTTAAACATACTAGGAACTGCAGTGCTCAGGAATATGTTGGTCTCTGCAATACAAAAAACACATTGAAGCTCCAGTGGTTTTTTATTGCACTTTAAAACATTTTTGTGTTAGTCCGGCAACGAGTTGGCCACTGTCCAGGGTGTACCTCGCCTAAGGCCCAAAGTCACTGGGATAGGCCCCAGTCACCTGTGACCCCTAACGGGAACAAACAGTACAAAAAGAATGAACAGTGAAACAACACAGGCTAGTCCATGTTGGAGCAACCATAGTTTGTCATTGCTGCTGATCTAAAATGAGTGACAAACACATGTCTAATATTTTCCTGATTATTTCTCACCTGGTGCAGACTACTCATGAACATCTCCAGATGTGTTATTGGGATGTGGGAGATTCAAGTCAAGACACCTCAGCTGTAGTTCCTGGATTTACATGCATTTTGACATGACAAAGATCCTGTTTTCATTGCAGTAGGCCAGTTACCTAGTTTTCCTGCCATGCAAGTAAACCTAGTGATTGGCACTTGTGTCAAAAGATTTTGAGCATTGACGTTATGATCACTGAGGATTCATAGGATTAATGAAACAAAACACAGGTCACGTCAGGTCTCTTCTTGATTATGATACATTTTGCATACAATGTCTATGTTTTTTTTTTTTATAATTTGATAGTCAGAATAGGGGAACTTCTTGTCACCTTTGGGTGGGGGTGCTAAATGTTGCTCTTTGCCAACAGATTAACCGATTATGTGCCACGGTGAACATCCAGGACCCCTGCCTCACTCCGAATGCAGTAGAATTGGACAGCATGACCCTACACTCCTACATTCATCAGAACGCCTGGACAAAAGGTGGACCAGACACTTTACAGATTTCTGTAGCAGTGATGTAACAGTCTTGAACTTGATCAAGTATTGATTGAATGCAGTTTGCAATCTGTTAGATGGGGGATGTGTTGCGTGAACTCTTTCTTTGACTAGAATAGACAATAATTTCTGTGTGGATTATTTCTGCGTTGAGCATACTCCTTTTAAGGGTGAACTTTAATCTTAACAGACATTGTTGACATGGTGTAAGGACACATACTCTGCAACAATGACTTTTTTGCGCTATAAACCATGTTCTAACATCGCCAAACTCATTCTGAGCATTTCTGCTGTCTAAAGTTGATAACTGCTGCAGAAAATCCATGAGAACTTATTTACAGCGCTCACTTCACTAGATTGTATTTAGCGCTGGTGCCATCTGCTGGCTGGAGGCACTCAGCAAGTTTCAATTTCATAGTAACTGATAACACAGGTTACAGAATGAATAAGATTTTTTTTAAACATGAGATGGCAAATTCTATGCATGTTTAAAGGCTAACAGTAATATGAAAAATATTATTAATATTTTTCCTTTAATTCCTTTGGAACTTCCTCAGTTTCAAACTGACTTTGAGGATCCTGTGATGGTTGTCAAAGTCAGAACTTAGAAACAGACATTAGAAACAGTTGAGCTCTGCTGTGCTCTTGGGGTTGAAAGCTTTAATAGCGACATTCACCAGACCACATGCTCACACAGTAATTAGTTATATAGGAAAGACAAGGGTCTTGGTGTCCTTTCGTGTTGTACGGATTTGGAATTCCTGCGGCCACTGCACTGGAGCTACACTGCATGCAGGCTGAGCTCAGGGTACGCTAGCTCTAATACTGACTCATTGTGAAGGAGCTGACAGATTACTTCTCCTCACTGCTTGCCCTGTTTCACATCGCCCAGTGTTTTGGAAAAGGCCTCATGATGGAGTAATACTCAATAACCACTGGCACTCCAAAGTATGTTTTGGATCATGATCCTGCTAGAAGATCATTCAACTTTGCCTCTGTGTTCTTTATTGTACACAGTATTGATATATAATTGTATATATCTTTTGTGGATGTTAAACCGTTGAATAATTGTCAATGTTCTTTGGAGTCATGTCGCTTGCAGTAGTGATGCATATGTTGTGTTTTGTGTCCCGGCAGAGTTGGAGGAGGAGTTGGGCGTGTGCAGTCGCTCTGTTTTTGGGTGTGAGCCTGCACAGATGTCCCTGCTCTTTTTCCTCATGTATTCTGCAGCCGCTGGAGGAGTTCTAGCTTTGCTGGAGACCACCCCAGGATCAGCCCAGGAGTTCAAGGTCAAGGTACAGTACAGCCCCCTCCTCTGCTCTGCTCTCCTCAAATCAGAAGTAAGAAGAAGGAGTTCAATGTTCAAAAAGCAAGACAAAATCAAATCAAATTTCAAGATCAATACGAGGAAAAAAATTGTCTTCATCACTTGAAATGGCCAATTACAGTCAACAGTCCTTCGGAGCCTACTATCTAGCACTATATCTCCATGGAAACGGGTTTATATTAAGATGCGTGCTTCTTGGAGTATTGGTGGACCCGTTTTAAGTCTTGAAAAGAAAATGTAGACCGTACAAGGTGCATTATATAGCTACATGAATGAACAAAAGCCAAAAAAGGCTCAAAGTCACTGGGATAAGCTCCAGTCGCCCACGACCCCCTAACAGGAACAATAGGTAGAAAATGAATGAATGAATGAATGAACAAAAGCTTGGATCCCAGCAGGTAGATACAGTGGAAAGAGTACTGAAAATGTCTACCCAAGTAAAAATACAGTTAAACAATAAAGGCGTATACCTAACCTGGTCCGTAAGATGAATTCTCGTGATATTTGCAAGTTCACAAACTCATGACACAGTTGGCTGTTGGGTCCAGTCACTACGCAGCGTTGTGGTTTCATTGGAAGCTAAAGTTGAAGTGCCCAAACAAACCAAAACAAACATGGCGGCGCTGATGAACAAACTTTGTCCTATTTTAGCAGAAATACATGTTTTTTTGTGAAATGCACATCGTCGTCCATTGTGCATTTGTCGATGGGAAGAATTAGTGTGTTTTTCTCTCGGTTTGACCAAAGTTTGATTTCTGAGCTTGGTCTGTTATTGTGACCGCTCAAGTGTTCGTCATCAAATCACTTCAGAGTGCTGTATATTTTCCAGATTAAAGCACACCCTCACTTTAGGTAACTTTACTTTTTATTTAGTTTACTTTCTGAGGTTGAAAGCATAAAAACGGTTTTGTTCTTTTACATTGGAAACTCATACTAAATGCTTTTGCTCATATCTTAAACATAGCCATTCAGAAGTGCCCGCGTTAAGTGATGCTACTGTCTAGATCCAGCAGGCGTGTGGTCAAGTGCGGTGCGATTAATCCCCGTTTGTCCACAGGGGGGCACACAGCAGCTGAGCAAGCACCTGGCCGAGCGAGTGGGCTGGAAGAGCATCCGCCTTGGCTGCGCTGTCAAGGCCATATGGCAGGTACAATACAGGAACATGTCACCAGCGGAGGGACGGGGCGCGACACGCAGAGAGTAGCTGTCTCATGGGGAAGGGGCGTGGAAGGTGGCTGGGGAAGCTTCACTGTCTTCTGCTCCAGAGCACACAGACACGATGCAGAAGTACAGACAGCTTGTACAAGTACTGTAATTACATTTCAAACTCCATGCGAAGGAAAAGGCTTTACACTGAAGATTTCAATGCAGCTATCGTATGACTGTAAACGTCAGCACAAAATAGTAGTGGCACCTTTAATATTAACGTGTTTTTTTTTAGACTGTCGTTGGTTAGTGTTCAGTAATGTTTCTCAGAAATCAAGAAGAGATAACAAGCTTCCAGGTTATGTTTCTTTTGTATTTGAAAAGTGTGACTGACCAGGTTTGTATTTTATTCTAACACTTATGGTTTATATTTTGATATTTAGTATTTTAATCAAAGCAGAGAATTGAAAGAGAGGAAGAGAAGACAAAGATAAAGATAAAAACAAGACAAGACAAGATAAAAAAAAATGCAACTTTCTACTGCCTTTTTGCCTCTAAGGAGATGTAATTGCTTTTTTCCACAGTATGGAATTAAATGTATTCACCTCCACTGACACAAGCAGTTACAGGTCAGATCTGTGTAGAGGCGAACTTGCACAGGATTTTTTATTTTTCATTTCAATGTGACGTTTTCAGCAATAAAAACACCTGTAAATGAACAACTGTTTGACAGGTATGTTTAATGTCCTGCTGTGGAACATTCTATCAAAGCAATGAGATTTCCTTAATGATAAGAAGGTGGCGGACCCTCCACTAGAAAAGTTACATATTGCACCTTTAAACTTCAAACTCAATTTCAATTTTACGGAAACTCAATACAGATTTTGTTATTCCAATTATGATGATTCACACAAAATTGTTTCATTAATATTACCATGTGATTCAGCTACATCATAGTGCACCTTTAAGTAAAAACAAAACAAACACTACTGCATACTACTCAATACAAATACTTTCCACAATCCTTAACAAATACAAGCTCACATTTTTGCACGCCATTTTTTTTTCCTTTTTTTTTCTGCTTAGTAAGTAACCGAGGGAATTTGCCAACTGTATTTCTTATTTGCGGTGTGGGCTTTCATGAATTATTTAGCACCGTGATACAGAAAAGCATGTTGGTGAGGCATTCCTGTGGGTGCCCCTGATGGTCTCCGTTAGCGATAGTTCTGTAACAATCCAATCAGAGGAACTACAGTCCCAGTTGTGTGTTTTCAAATAGACAGACAGAAAGTGCAGAGTGGAAAGTAGTAAAGTATTCAATTATCCTGTCAGCGAAGCAATGTTATTCTATCTATAGAGATATACAGACTGTATTAAATATAGATTTAGTTTAAAAATGTTCTGTGTAACTTTTGCTTGTACAAGGTACATCACCTACTTGT
Organism: Rhinogobius similis; assembly: GCA_019453435.1. Classification (NCBI taxonomy): domain Eukaryota; kingdom Metazoa; phylum Chordata; class Actinopteri; order Gobiiformes; family Gobiidae; genus Rhinogobius; species Rhinogobius similis. The sequence goes on from CM033619.1 coordinate 45,896,078, forward strand.
CTCATTGTGGATGTTATTTCTTTGCCTGAAATATTATGGCGTATGACCATAAACCTTTCTATGTCCATGGTGACTCACCATGTTAAAGGGAACATACAGAACTGATCAAAAGTTTAAGACCAGTGGAATAAATGGCAAAAGTCACATTTTTATGATTGGATCTTAACAAAGTTCCAAGTAGAGCTTCAATAAGACAGAAATAAGAAATGAGAGTGAGACAAAAAATAAAGCTTGAGTTATCATTTGATTGAAAAGAACAATTAAATTGAAACTAATGAGTAGCACCACTGTTATTGTTGATTACTTTTTGCTTGCGGCGTGCTTGATGCAAGTGTTTCCAGGAGGTGAGTGGGAACATTTCTCCAAGTGGTGAAGACAGCCTAACGAAGGGCATCTACTGTCTGGAATTGTGGTCCATTTTTGTAAACTTCCCTTGCTGTCCATCCCCAAAGGTTCTCAGTTGGATTTAGAACAGGGGAACCTACAGGACGGTCAAACAGAGTGATGTTATTCACCTGAAGAAGTCCTTTGTCCTGGGGTTTTGTGAACTGTAGCGCTGTCCTGTTGAAAAACCCAGTGGTTCCACAGACCAGAGTCCTCAGTCATGAGGGATGCTCTCTGCAACATCTGCACAGAGCCAGCACCCGTTTGACCTGCACCATCTGGAGCTCCATTGATCCACTGAAGGAAAAAGCACCCCAGATCATTATGGCGCCCCCTCCCTGTGGCATGTAGAAAACATCTCAGATGGATTTGCTTGTCGTGCCAGTAAGGTTACAATTTTTCTCATCAGAGAATAAAATGTTCTTACACCTTTCAATGTCCCATGTTTGCTGTTCTCTGGTGGTCAAATAGATGAGGCCTTTGAAGAAGTTTTTTTGTTTTTGAAGACCTTCAGTAGCAAATGCCATTTGATGGTGATTGGGCTTCAGTCGGCATACCTGACTGAAAATGACACTGAATCCGAAGTTTAAAAGGCATGTCTCACTCCCATTTCTTGTTGCTTATTGAAGCTCTACTTGGAACCTTGTTAAGATCCAACCATGCAAAATGTGACCATTTATTCAACTGGTCTTAAACTTTTGACCCAGACTGTATTCTGCTACAGTGACTTTTTGAGCTTTTAGCCATGTTCTAGCAATGTTCCGTCATCACAAACATACCTGGAGTTGTATTTACCTTCATTGATTGAGCTAGATTGAGAAATGATTGACTGTCATCAGCACTCCCTGCTGAACTCGCTCGATCGATGACGTTTTCCCAATTTCATACGTCATTTATCCGAGAATTTTCTGCCGTTTTAAGTTCTTAAATCACTGATTAGACCGTGGCCCTGTGTGGCTGGTGTGGCATTCTGTCCACATTCTGTCTAAAATAGAAGTAAAATGACCACAGATATCATATCATGACGCTCATTTTCCCTCACCTGCCATAACATTGGCTCTGTGCTTACCTGGGTCATATTGCTCTAGCCCTGGGAAGCGAAAAGCTTTGCTGGGCTTTTACCACGGGGCCACCCCACAAGTAAAAAATTGATAAAAAGCATTTGCAGAGTGAAATGAAATAGCAACGCTTTTTCATTTTACAATTTTGGACAAAAAACAAAAAGCACCACACAATTTCTCAATTTTATATTTGGTTTGATAATTTGAGAAAAATGGCCATTATATTTCAAAACGAAAATACAGTGGCTGTGACGTACACAGACTGTCTAAAGTTTGTGTACTTGCTGCAAATAATAATATTGCCAATATTATTTTTGCATGTCACTTAGGTTTGCTCAGTCTTTATGATATAAATCCATAAAGACAAGCAAGCAAACCTTTTTTTTTCACTCAGAGACAAATGGTTTTGGGGCACTTGTGCACTCTCTTGTGACACAATGTGGTATTACAAGTATGCATTGGAGACAGGACAAATGAAACATCAGTTAACTGGGCAAAGTGTTTTCACTCTGACGGTTCATCAGTTAAACATGAGCACCTCTGATGCACACAGGGTGCAGTGACCTGATTTTGGCACACAGTTCTGCAATATACACTATGGTTTTATTGTGGATTTTGTAATCTTCTGTTGGTAAAATGTAAAATTTAACTGCTGTTGGGATTTTGGGCTTTACAAAAATAATTTGATTTGGATATGAGGGAGAACACAAACATTACCAATTTACAAGAGAAAAGTCGCCCACCGCCGCTTTAAACACACTATAATTTAACGCCTCATCCTCTGCGGTCCTTCCAGTTCTCCAGTGGCTTTCAACCCTGACATTTCAGCTACCCGGTGACAGGCCCAGCACATATTGACAGACAAACACATTCTCGCTCAAAGCTCACGGGTAATTTAACCGACAACTCCAGTGAACCCGGCCCAGAGGAGAAGCAGACAGGAGTTTTATCACATTGTGGGTCAGACACTGCTGAGGTTATTGCAATACTTAAGTTAGCTTTGTTATAGAATTGATTCAACTATTGATATTTTACATAGGGCATCATGCAGTAGTCCTGTAGTATATTGAACTTATTGAACGCTTCGTCAGAACTCACTGGAGGAACAGCTATGTTTAAAGCTCTGTTTCTCAAGTTAGACTCTTTGCCGCACAACAATTAGCAGTGATTTCCAACTTTTTCCCAACACTCTTAGTACCCTTTAACTCAGGCACTAAAGTAAATCTGTTTACTGTAGAAAAAGTTCCGAAGGTAGTTGTCGTCTGGGCTCTAATTTATAAAGCGTGTGTAGGTATTTCCATGTTACATTTGTTATCCAAAAAAAGACAGACAAAGAAGAAGACAATTTGTGTTTAGAGAGATGAGAAATCAGGAAATCAGTGGACGTTTATGTTTTGTCCGTATGTAAACTCTTAGTCAGAATTCTATGTCAAGTTTTAGTAACCAGGACCCAGATGACTACCTTTGAAATTTTCACAAATGGCGCAGTCCTGGATGAGAGAACGCACGGACCTGTTTACTATAGTAGTATATAGTGTAGTATAGTATATTGTCAATTATTTTATTTTACTCTTTTAAAGGGAAGCTATTATCCTCTAGTGACTTTTTTTGAACTTTTAACCATGTTCTTATAATAAACCCGGAGTTTCATTTAGCTTCATTCATGTTAGTTTGATGAATCCTGGTTTGAAAATCTTCTTCCTCCGACCATCAAAAACACTCCTTGCTGAAATCCTTCGATGTGTGACTTTTTCGATAACTGACGGCACTTATCCGAGAATCTTTGGCTGTTTTATCATCATTTATCATCGCTAGACTCGGTGTGTGCATTTCTGCCATGATCACAGCTCACGACTGCTCGTATTACAAAATATTGCGTGTATAAAATTGTATGTAATTGCCTCTGCAACCAGTAGATGGAGCCACAGCTAAGTTAAGATGGCATTTTCCAAGGCAGTGAGTGATATTGTTCTTTGTAAAACATTTTATTTTTACACAAGAGCGTGTTTAAAGACCAATAACTGTACACATAATGCATAATATTTGTCCTTTAAAGAGGGGGTTTTACACTTCTGTGGGGTATTCATTGTTAACAAATATCATACATTACCATGTTACCATTTGTTGGTTTGAAAATGCGATATCCACCAAAAACAACGTATTAAAACCAGTTTCGGATTCATTTTTGACGCTCTGACGCTCTTGCTCACACTCCCTGCAGCACAACACAATCGCATGCATGTTTATGAAGGTAATTACAGTAATAAACGCAAAGGAGAACAATTAAAAAGTCATTATTTGCGTGGCAGTAGCTCACCACTGGTTGTAGGAATCGTAACCAAAGAAAATCTTTTATCTGAAACAAATAGCAACTGACTCACCAGACTCTTTATTGTTGGGAGTGCGTCTTTCTTCAGAGTCCGACGGTGGCCTGTCGCCAAAAACAAACTCTTTAAGAACTACGCGTGCCTTCTGAGCATCCAAATGCACTTTCAGCCTGGACACATTTTCGCTTCATAAGATCTGTATATTTTACAGTTACTGTCCAACTCCCCTTATGTACCCTGTGTTTGTTCTTCCAGGATTCGGAGTGGGCTCGTGTTGAGACCTCCAGTGGCAGTACATTCCTGAGCAGGGCCGTGATTGTCTCCTGCCCCCCACATTTGGCAGGTCAGTGTGCACCTCCTACACCTCCGCCGAGGCACTAAAGCACATCTTCATTCATGCACAAGCAAACCGAAACCAGACTATGCGGCATGCATTAAACGAGTAGTGCGGTAGTAGTTAACGTGTCTCAAGACTTCTCAATATTCTGCTCCGTCAACGTAGGCAATGTGTAGTAGAACATATGTAAACTTCATGAGGTCACTGGAAACTACTACAATTTTTTTTTTTTTTAACAAACATTTTTGGACTGGACTTTTGGGCGGCAGTAGCTCCGTTGGCAGAGTGAATTGTCTTCTGATCTGAAGATTGGCGGTTTCAAATCTTACATAAAAATATCTTTGGTTCAGAGGTCAGATCCACTGGCCTACAGATTGGCGGTGAATACTGCCGTTGTGTCCTTGGGCAAGACAACCTGCCTCACCCCCAGTGTGAGGCATGTGTGTGTGAATGGGTGAGTGGATCCATGATGTAAAGTTTTTTGAGTGCCTTGAAGGTAGAAAGAGCTATATAAAAACATGTCCATTAACTTTTAAAGTAATGGATCATGACAACACACAAAAAAATATCACTTCAAATGACTTTTATTGGGAATATTCATTTGATTGTTTTTTGGCCGATGCTCGAAAACCATTTACGCTCTGTAAATGTTTGTTTTCTGCTTCATTAGTTAATAATGTATAGTTTGTGCTCTTCCTCATTTCTGTGTTCAAACATCTTTTCAGATCAGCCTCTATGTTTGTTTTTCCTATCACGTCCATCAAAAACTTAGCAATAAGACAGATTTATGTTGTTGTTTTTTTTTCCATTTTCGTTCTGTATCCAAAAAATAATGGCGGATGCTGGAGTTAGGCAGATAGGCAATGTATAGTTAGTAAAAAGAAAATCTTTGTCACAACTGCTCAAATCAAGATCCACTTTCCAAATAGAAATCCCTCTCACTCATGTAGATAATCTGTTCAGCAGAGTGGTGGAAGTCACTTTGGGTGTATCCACATTTTGCCCTGCAGCGGAGAATCTGCTGGATATGATCTTGACAGAGAAGCTGAAATGGTGTTGAAGTGGCGGAGTTGAACTGTGGGCTAATGTGACACTGGTCTGGGTCATTGCGGAGGGAAGTGCACGGTGCCAAACACGTCAGCGGGCTCAGTGCAAATACACTCTCAGGGGAATCATGACCGCACTCCTGGCAGAGCACCACCAAAACTTCAGTTTGTCGAAGAACTTTAGAGGGGAAGTTTAATGATAGTTTAAATAATACTTTACATTCTAAATGTGTTCATATTTGATATAATCAGCATTGTTGGTTTTTATAAAATATATTTTTAATGAATGAATGAATGAGTGCATCAGCAGATGGTGCCTAGCGCTTTAAGACGATGTAGCAGTTGCAGTTACCGTGTTTAGAGGCAGACATATATATATATATATATATATATATATATATATATATATATATATATATATATATATATATATATATATATATATATATACATATATATATATATATATACACCATGTAAACAATTATTGAACAGCTTTATTTATGTATTTGTTTGAGGCTGTTTGTGTGGGAGGGGTAATGAAGGCGAGAAAGGCAGGAGGTTGAGCGGCGGGCTCTTTGCAGGGACGTGTACTCGGCAGTCGCAAGGGCCTTTATCGCTGCACGTGGCTTTAGTAGTTGTTGTTGTTAATAATACTAATTATTATAATTATAAAGCAATTAAAATATATAATAGAAATCTTGAAATAGTGTAGGGAAGGCATCCAGGAACAGGAATGTGGACAATTCAGTTTGGACACAAATGTCAAATAAACGTGATTTGATACCAACTGGCCCTTTCTTTTTGTTGTCAAATATTTTATTTAAAAATTGTATGGCCATAGGATTAAAATCAAGTACAACTCAAACAGAACACAAGCAAAATCACGGCACATTCAAAGTTGCCAACAGTCTGTCAAAAAAATCTATTTTCAAATTAAGTCCAAATTTGATTTATTTATTTATTTATCATTATTATTATTTTTTTTTTCGAATATCAGTTGTAATTTCTCAGTCTGCGTCATCCAGTTTTTTCATAATGGCCTTCTTCCCCGCCGCTAACAACATGCTCCAAAGATATCCACTGATTGTGTCCAAGTCATGAGTTTTATAGTTTTTACAAATTATTTGTTATTAAAAACCAAGACATTAAACAAGGCAACGACCTCTGTTGCTGTAGCTGTCACTGGCTCCATTCTCGTTCAGTTGGAAGGATTTTTGTACCCAAAAACCCATCCTGTTTGTATGGCATTTCTATGATAAGTGTTGTTTTTCTGTTTTCCACACAATGTATAAGGAATACAAAGAGACTCGTCCTATAATTCTGTCCTTGAAAAAACACTGTAGATGTTTGTGTTCCTACAGCAGCTTCCGATAATACCATGCATTGGATTTCTAGAGCAGCATTCTGTCAGAATCCATGGCCAGAATTCCTTTCGATGATAAAAAAAAAAAAACACTGGATACAAACAGGTTCCTTCATGGTGGTCCAACCGCTGTGGTAAATAATGTGCTGGATTCACCTGCAGTCCTCCCGGCGCGTGTTTTGCCTCCAAAGAGACTCAGGTAAATGGGTTCAGTTCACATCTGTTTCGGTCTAAGTCTTGTGTTCTATGTTGGCTGGTTAGTTTTGTAGAAGAAAAACATGATAAAGGTGTGAATGCTACTGACAAAAATGAATAACTCAAGATTTATTTGGATTATCCCAATGACAAATTCTTATTCGATCGGAAATGTGGCTGTACATTTTGGGATTGAGGTTCAAGTACTGCACAAAAAATGAGTGGACTGTAAGATTCATGACAACAGCACAAAACTGTCCTGTATGTGAAAGAAAGAATGTGATAAAGTAGCCTTATATAGAATGTTTTATATTATTTTGAGAAAATAAACCTAGGGAAATTACCTTTAGTATGCCAACAATTAGGAATCTACATTTACCACTACGCTTGAAGGGTGTCATGCCTGGACACAAGGACACATTCTGCTGCAGTGACTTTTTTGAGCTTGTAACCATGTTCTGACATTGTTCCGTCATCAAATACATACCTGGTGTTTGCATTTCGCTAATTTGAGGAATGCTGGTTTGAAAAACCTCTCCCCTCCGATCGTTTTTCCAATTTTATACGTCACTTGTCCAAAAATGTTCTGCTGTTTTAAACCCTTAAAACATTGCCAGACTCGCTTCTGCCGTCTAAACATGATCACTGCACGCTAACTAGCTCATTCGGATTTATCATAAACACATGGTTATACTATGCAGCCAGTAGATGGTACTTAAACTCAGTAAGTGCCAGGGAAAACAGAACCAGATACAGATGTTCATTTTGTTTCTACATTTTTTTTTTTTTCTAAAACATGAGATACCAAACTTAAGGTTCTCAAGAGCATGTTTAAAGACTTATGGCAATCTAAAAAATCCATTATATTTTTCCTTTAAGATTATCCTGTCAATTTTTCCCCATATCAACCGGGGACTTCCAGAAATGATTCGTCCTGCACTAACATTTGGCTGTTGAAAGCGCCTCACCTGTTTTTAATGGCACCAGTATTTGCAAATTAACCCTCAAAACAGAAATTTAGCACCATTACAGAAATTGTCATCGCCATCCAACCCTAGTTTATTCATATTCTTCATATTTAAATGTGTTTGCTGTCACATGTAGCCTATCACTTTCTTGCAGAAATGTCATCCCGTATTGTTTTTTCTTTTTCCAAACTTTTTCCCCAAACTGTAATTGGTATTTGGTGCTGGTGTTGGTTGGTTCCACCTGGAAACACACATCTATATATAAACCCCTCTCTTGGTGAGATCGGAGTACTCATGGCAACAGATCTGTCAGTCACCTCCGCCACCTCAAAAGCTCGGAGACTGGCCAAGAGCGTAATGAGGCAGGTCGGAGCGCCGTGATGAATTATGCAGGAAAAAAAGGCTTGGATGCCACGGAGCCACACACGCCGAGCTTGACTAGTCTTTCTGAAGCGTGCCGCGATCGAGACCGCTCTTACAAAAGCTCGAAAGGGCTCTGCTGCTTGAAGTGGTCTGGAGCTGCTTTCGTTCCTAATTTTCACCAAATGGCTAACGCTGAGAGGCCCGTAAGAGCCAGAGAAGAGGCTGAAAAGTCGGATAACGAGAATGTAACATACAGTCGCGTTGCAAGGGTCTCCAAAGGCCCCAAGCATAAATTCTCAGGAGCCCTTCAGAGGGATTTAACATCGCACTAATATTCAGTACTCAGAAGCATGAAATGTGTAACTGCTGCTGTAGTTTTTAACCAGTACGCTATAGAGTTTGTATGGGTTTTGTAGTCTTTTCTGTGCTTGAAGGACATTACAAGGATGGGACGACAACCGGTGCCATGGTATACTGTAAATATTGCGAGGATGGGCTTCTGCGAGGATGGGCTTCTGGTATGAAAAGCACAAAGTAGTGTTAAAAGAAATTACTCAAGTAAGACTGAAAAATTAAACTGTCTGGACGTAACATCTGATTTAGAGTTTGTTAATGTAATTTGTTAATGTAAGTTAATGTAATTGGAAGGACAAAATGTTAAATAAAGCATAAACTGGTGTTTTCTAAGAATAGAAACTAAAATGAGAAAAACGAAATCATATCTGAAGGAACGGCGCAACAAACACAAATGTTCACATCATTTCATATTGTCAAAATAGAGCTTTTGTAACTTGTAAACTTACAACGGGAAGAAAAAAAAACAGTTTGTACGCAAGTAAGAGAACTGCTTCTTCAATGAAAATATTACTCAAGTAGGAGTAAAAGTGTAGTGTGGTAAATGTAACTGAGTACTTCCCACCTTCGATGGCGAATAATGACATTTCCCCTGTAAATGCTCTAAACACAACTAAAATGTGAAAGAGCTGCTACAGTCTAACAACAAATACAAAAGTCTACAATTCTGCTTGATATTTAGCTTGTATCTGACATCTTAATGAAGAAAATCAAGTAAACTTTACTAGAAAACCAGATAAACAACAGGAACACTTCAGCTATACTCAGATTTATCACTGAGACTTTGGGATCACACACAATTGAACTGATTACCTTTCTCTCCTTAAAGCTGGGATACCTGACTTTTTTTGTACAAGAGTAAATGTTGTCTCCCCCCAAAGAATATATTGTAAGTTGTGACATAAATTAGACCATTGTACAACATCTGATAATTCAGTATTTTATGTCTCGTTAACCAGGAAATAAGAGCTGGAAGCAGCGCTCTAATAGGCTTCGCTTGGGGCGGTAGCATAGGTTTCACTTTATTGCCTGAAAAAAGCAGTTCTAAAGCTTAGCCCGCACCTGTAAATGAATGCTTATGGATATTAACAATGTGGCAAAGAGTTTATGAGAGCTGTAAACTAACTAATTAGATACCCCAAGTTTGTTGAGGAAATGAATTGTTGGGCGGCAGTTGAAGCATCGTTTAATGGCTCCTACTATTAGCAAATTAACTAAGCTCAGCACAGTCGGAGCAACAACAGAGAAACTACGTTCAATTTCCATTTTGGTTTATGTTTATTAAGTTAATTTGAGCAAAACAAAAGCTACATGGATGAAAATTAGGCCAAATAAGGAAAGAAACACATCAGATGCGCATCCCATTTTTACGCTATTCTGTCAGAAGAGCTTAAATATGGTACATAACCTAATGAGGGGCGGTACCAGAATTGTACTGTTCTGAAACATGAAAAACTGAACTAGTTCGATTACAAGTCTTCACATCAGTCACATGTATCATCCACTTACATAATGCATGCATCCTAAATACTCACCGCAATGAGTTTATTAGCACTTTTCACGGCTAAAGCTAACAAACTTTAGCATGCTAACGGCACACAACATATTTTACAATATATCTGTACAGGACGAAACAGATTTTACTTTATTACATGCAAAAAAATCAGGTACAAGTTCTGTTTTTCATGTTTCAAAACAGTAAGAATCAGGTACAGCCCCTTTACAGAGCTCATTTGTTTCACTAGGTCTTGAGTCTTGAGTTCTAATATAGATTATTTTTGGTTACAGTGTAGATATCATAGTACAAATAATGTAAATAACTAGAATGCAACCGTCGGCAGTATCTAAATCCTAGTTAGTAAGTAAGTCCCCTGTTTTATTAAGCATTATAAAATACACAACTCCAGGGTTTACTGTCATACCATGGTATTTTTGTCCCATCCCTAAGGAAAAATGATATACAAAAATTGACCTTGTTTAGCATTAACCATGTTATTATCAGTGTTCTCTCATCAAAAACATACCTGGAGTTGTATGTAGCTTCATTCACGCCTGTTTGTTGGGATTCTGTTCACTAAGTCCTCTTCCCTCTGAGCCTCAAAAAACCTTCAATGCCAAATTTCCCTGTTTTCTGGTGTTGTGGGTAGAGCTCTGTCATCTTCTGTGCTTTTTTTTAAGTCCGTTCATTATCACCAGACTGATGTCATATCACGTTCATTCGTTTAAATCATCTTTGTAATTATCTCCGCTGCCAGTAGAGGGAGCTTTAACGCCTTACCTTTAAGTCTTGTGGATTACATTAGTTTAAATTCTAAAACTTGAAATGGCAATGTAATGCTATGCAAGAGCCTGTTTAAAGGCTGATAACACTACAAATAATGCATAATATGTGTCTTTTAAGTCTGATTAATATATTTCCAGAAACAGTTCTGAGTGAGTTTTAGACCAGCTGCATAACAACAAACAAAAACAACCTGAAGATCCTCTTAATAATCTCTCGGTCATCCACGCTGGTTCTGTAGCAAAAGAAAATTGAATTCTTTCAACTGGGCAAACGTTTTAAGAGCGAACATGTTTTTCCACTCATCCAAGTGGCTTCTTCAGTTCCTTTGGAGTCTGAGGAAAAACGGAAGAAACTACTTGAATGATTAAATCTCAGGGATGAAAGCTAAAACATTTGTACATTGTTTTGTTTCATTTTGTTTAAAGTTTATTTTTCTTCATTACCAGCCGGGTTATCTGTGAAAATCTATACCTTCCTTAGTACGTACTCGTTCTTTTGATGTTGCTAATAAATTCCCCCTTCACTTCCCTCTATGAATGAATGATAGCCGACATAAAACCGGAGGACCATGGGGCTTGGCATTAAACGCGACACTCGGCGAGCAGTCATGTGCAAAAATGCTAATCCTGGATATGAGCGCTGTGTTTGTCATCCATCACCTGTCTCTCGATCTCTAATACGTCTCCACACGCACCCATCCATCTCCCACATAACCAGGCCGCCATTTTACCTCCGTACTCTTTGCCGACGACACCCCTCCATGATTTATGAAGCGTTTGCGTTTCCGGGGCATCTGATATCTTTATGCATAGAGAGGAGCGGGATGAGAAAATTGTCCATGTGGTGAGTTTTGAATTTCGCTCGGTTCAGCGGGGAAACTGGCGCCAGCGGATTGGTTTGGCAGTTTCCGAACATTAACGTTTTAACTAAAGGAGATGTTGTGCAAAAGTGACTTCATGAGGTTCGAGACACTGCTGTGACGGTTGCAAATTGTGAAAGAAAACGTCACGATTTAACGATTATTCACGATTGTTGAGACACCAAAACCGAACTACAGTGAAATCCTTAATTTCCTCTTGTCTAATAAATCACTATTAATTTCATGAATCAATCTCTCTGAATGATAAAGTAAAGTTAATGCAACATAAACAGCTACACTTTTTACATTCAGGTTGACTTTTTTTTAATTGAATTCGATTTAACTTTGCTTCTAAAATAGTCATGATTACAATTTAAAAAAGAAAAGCTTTTTATGATTATATTGTGTCCTGAATAACCACAATTAGCGATAAGCTGAATAATATGGACAACCCTAGACACTGCAGGTCAATAGGACAACGTCTTAAATTTAGAAATATCAAAACGTTGTCTTTTTCATGATGTAATATGTTTCTTTACAAATTAGGCATTATATGAGTAAAAATGGCCAACATTGCACATATTTAGGACAAAAATCTGAAAATTCGATAGTCAGGTTTAAATTTCTTGATTAATTTTGTTGACATTATATACAAACCAATTTACAGAGGGAATTTTGGGAATCGTTTCTAAGATGCATCTTACTGAAAACTGGTGTAAAAATTCAAATTTGTATACATTTCTTTCAGTTTAAACTTACATAAATCAGGTTTAGAATTTGATTTCAACACATCTTTCAGTATGATCCATCAAAAGCTTGCTAAGTACACGATTGGAAAGTTTGGTGTTTGTAGGTGCTACTGTAAGCGTTGATCTTTATGTTTCTATCGGAGAATCCAGCCTTTGTCTATGGAGATCTATGGTTGCAAGCAGATTCAGTCAAATAATAAAACATTTTTAGGTGCAGATTGGCGCAATTATGTCGTTTCCACATGACAGCTTATATATTGAGAAAGCAAAAACAGACCTAAACTTTGGAAAAAAAGAGCTTTGCTGGTAGTGTCTCAACTTATATATAAAACTTAACTATAATCGTGCCTATTTTATATTAAATAAATCAAAAGAATCAAGTATCTCTGTGGTGTTCTTTCCCCAATGTAACTATTATGCACAGACTCGACATCAGACCAGACAGGCACGGCCCTGTCTCCGTTTCTAAATTAGCATTTCATTTGAGTGTTATTGGGGTTCCTTTTATGAAGTGAAGCCCTGGTGGAGCACGCTGTCTGACCTCATGAGTTCATCTGAGAGCAGGCTTTTAGTGTCTGTAGATCTGGAGCAGTTTTAATCACAAATTGTATTAAAGAAGAAGCCCTGCTGAGTCCTGTCACGATCTCAAAGTGAGTTTTTCAGAAGTGTGCCCTTGCCGATCCAAGGGTTATTTTTTAAGCTCCTAGTAATACTCTACCTGTATTTTACACTTGATTCAATAGCACTGGGTTTTCAAAGCTCGTACAGTTAGCTATAGTTTTGCTGTATAGTTAGCTGCTTGTTTCCAGAACTTTATTGTCCCAGAGTGGAAATTTGTCGTGGGCTACAGTATCGCTTTTGCTGCATGACATGAAATTCCACACAAACTCATAATCACTCATGACAATTACATAGATTAATAGTTTCAGCAGCTACAGTGTCTACTTCCTGGCAAAAAATACTGCACTATTCTCTGGTTGATGATCCCTGTCACAACCAGTCCAAAATACATACAGTAATTTAGTTAAAGACGGCAATAAATATTAAGTTACTGCTTGTTATTGCTTTACCTGGAACATTCCATTGCGTGCCATTGAAGGACAGATATTATGCAAGAATGAGCTTTTAACCATGTTCTAGCAATGTTGTGTCATCAAAAACAAACCTGGAGTTGCATTTAGCTCCATTCACGCTAGTTTGATGAATCCTGGTAAGAAAATCATCGGACTCGTTCTGATCATTCCTGCCGTCAAATCACGATCATTACAACTGCGTCACTGCTCGATAACAACACTCGCGTGAGAACCAATGAGTTGTTCGAATTTGTTTAATTGCCTCTGCACCCAGTAGATGGAGCCAAGGCTAAGTTACTCTGTTGTCTTCCAAAGCTGTGATAAAGTTATATTGTTCAGTCCTGCGACGAGTTGGCCACTGTCCAGGGTGTACCCCGCCTAAGGCCCAAAGTCACTGGGATAGGCTCCCCTAACGGGAATAAGCGGTAGAAAATGAATGAATGAAATGAATGAATGAATGTTCTTGTATAAACATTTCATTTCTAACACATGAGATGTCAAGAGCATGTTTAAAGGCCAATAACAATAGAAACAATTTATAATATTTTTCATAATATGTGTAAACTAATCTATGAATGTATTGCACAAACTAATGAAAAATATAGATGGCATGATCTGGCATGCGGGGGAAACACTGTTTAGCTCAGTTTAATTTAATAAGAAATGCTACTTTTCCCTCTTTAAGATGTTTACTGGCTGATTACGTGTATTTTAGCATAACTAATTCACGCTGGGTCAAAATGACACAGCATTATCCCTGAAAACAGACTGTAAAGTTGATACTGTTGAACGTGTGTGAAAATACAGCATGCGGTTGCAGTGCACAGCTACCGTTTGCATTCTTGGAAATTTACCCAAAATGTGTGCCGTTGGACCTTTCTGTTCTTCTCCATGTCTTTGTATGTATTTGGCATAAAATCCTCAACTCGCCGTTTGCTCTTGTAGTTGTTGAACAGTGGATGATAGAGCACCTGTTCACCATTAAAATTAATGGTTTATTTTCCCTCACGGAGGTGTGTGAACTTTTCCGACAGCAGGCGTTTTCTCTGATGCCGACTGTATCGATGCATTTTCACTGTGAGCAGTACTGTAATTTGTCCTGGTGGCGCAACCTGCTTGTCTCCATGGAGATACAAAAGTGTGGAACATTCTAGGCAAAGCAATAACATCTCCATGATGACAGACAGGAGACAGACCGTCTACCAGAAAGGATATATAGAACACTGTTATGTATATCTTTCCTGGTGAGGAAAATTGGCGGTTATAAAATTGTTTTTCTTCTGAAACTCAATTAAGTTTTTTTTAAGAAAGCAATTTGGTAAATCGCTCATTTCTTTTTCAGATGTGAAACAATCAAATTTAAAGGACTTAAAAGTACATTGTTGTTCTGTTTCCATTGCAACCGTAACAAAGCAATAAACGTACACGCATAATAATCCAACCACCACCATTTACACTCACATAAAGGCAAGGAGGATGAAGTGTCTTGCCCATAGACTGTAGATCAGTGGACTAAGGGATTGTGACGTCACCCATAGCGTTTGCCTCCAGCCAAATGAAGCCCATCGCGGCTAGCAGTTATAGCGGCTAAAGCGGAGCCAGACTCCATATTTGGAAATCCGAGTGCGTATCGTGGCAACCACACGGACTAATCAGGAGCGCGGTTGTTAACGGTATCCGCCTCGGTGAGAGGAGACGGCGACAACGTCGCGGCGCTAGCTGTCAATCAAACCTGTTGCTAACACGAGCGAAAACGGCCCACGGAAAAGGAAGCACCTGATTGGTCAGTTATTATTGCTAATAACTTGATTTATGAACAACCTAACGAAAAAAAAACACCCGATTCATGTAGAGTGTGTCAAAACAGATGTTTTAGTTCCAAGATGGTGAGCTTAGCAGAAACAGTTACAGAGTAAAGGGCACCAGTGTCCCAATAGAAAGTGAATGGCAGCTCGGCTTTATGGAGCCAGGAGCGCCTCCATAGCTGCTTCCTATTTGGAACGCGGCGGCTAGCATGCTAACATGGTCCACTGATATCTACAGTCTATGGTCTTGCCCCAGGACACAAATGCTCTATCAAACAACTTTTGGGTTTGTGGACTCCTCTAAGCCACTGTTGTTCCAAAACCGTCTCTTTTTGTTAAATTAAAGACTTAAATTCAAGGTTTTGCAAATTGACATCCTTGCCTCATAAACGCCCCTAATAAGTGCCTCCACAAACAAAGTCATTATCTCTTGCCAAAATGTCAATACTGTTTATCCCATTTCCGTGATTTTCCTGGGCATCTTTTTGTTCCTATAGGCCTTATTCTTCAAAACTTGACAGTGCCTCTAGTGGGTTTGTAAAAGGACATAACTTTAGTTGACTGCATTTTATGTTGACGCACTAAATGTAAAACAAGATTAGATTAGATTAGCCTTTATCGTGTCCTGATGGAGAAATCCATGTTGGACAAGCAATGGGCACGAGGACGCACCAAAGTTACCATGCAAGCTTGAAAAAATCCATTGCAGTATAATTCTCCTCTTGAATCAATAGCTTCCATATCCAATAGTTTCATACTTCACCACATAAAAATACTTCCTAAACAGGGACTAAAGTTGGAACTAAAGCTGAACTAGACTAGAACTAAACCAAAACTAGAACATGGCGAAACCAAGTCTTTGGACTCGAACTGGACCCACCACTGAACTCTTTTTCAAGGGACTCCTGATTACTATCCATCAATTCATCCACATAATTCCATCAATTAATACACTGCTAACATTTGCTTGCCATTCCTGACCAATATCCCAGTTTAAGAACTAAACTGATCTACAGATGCTGCACCCACCACTCTTGATAAGTTCCCCAGAGGCAAAGCAGTGGACGGGTCGAATCAGGGATGCACAATAGATTTGTTTTAATTCAGCTGGGATCAAATAAACTAGCAGAAGGCGCTATCCTCTTTATACCTGATGAAGGTCGAACCGAAACATTGTATGCCATAAATTGATAAAAGAATGAGACGTGAGTATATAAAGTAATCACCTTTAACTGTACACTATGTAACTTTTCTGATTAACCTTGCCTGGGATCCAGAATACACACTTCTTCAATGCTTTAAGAAAAGTGAGTCTGGTCACGACTCCCTCCATTGTGCCCCAAGTCAAACAGAACTGTGAAATGAATAAGATCATTGCTCATCTATTATTTAGAGCAAAATCAAACTTCACTCACGTCCTATTAACAGCAGTTTTTATTTCACTCATAGATACTGTAGAAATCTGTCACCTTTTTTTTCCAGTTTCCTTGTAAGCAGACTTGTTTGTTTTGATACAGACGGACCTAACCTGGCACACGTCAGATTGATGTGTAGTACTCTGAATTGACTTCTACAGGTGAATCAGTCTGGAGAGTCTCTTGCCAAAAGCCCTGGGGAAAAGGCGGAACTTCATGACGAACATTTGACGCTGATTGGTCGAAGCGTCACAACAGTGGAACAAGCTGAGAAATCAAACTCTTGTTAAACCCAGTTGAGAGAAAAGCAAAGACTTCGTCCCAGTCCACAAATGCAAGGGCTTTTCAAAACAAAATAGTCCATACATTTACAAAAATAGGCCAAAGTACGTCTGTTGGCGCCTCCATGTTTGTTTAGGTTCGACCCTGCTGCTTGTTATTTTACCTGAAACATTCCACAGTGTGTCATTAAAGGTCCGTCATCAAAAACACACCTGGAGTTGCATTTATCTTCATTCATTCTATTTCGACGACTTCTCCCCTCTGACCATCAAAAACACTCCCTGCTGAAATCCGTCGATATGTGACGATGTACCACAGCAGCCCAGCCAACAGCGGGACACCGTCCAGATGGATTTTCAAGAGTTTAACGAACCATGTGTGTCCCTGATTGGCTAATCCACCTGTCAATCACGCCCATCTGAACTCATGGAGATGAAGATGGTGACTGGACTGATATTAATCTGTTAAAAAATACAGAGATATCGTTTCAGATTTTACAGCCAATGAGCAACTTGCTTGTCTAAATGATTACTTTACCTGGAATGTTCCTCTAAATGGCATTAAAGTGAATGTCCGTAATTTCCTCTACTTTCACTAAAAATTACATTTTTAAAGAATTCATAATTTTGACCAACTGGCCCTGTTCTTTAATGTAACATAAGTGATATGCAAATATAACATATTACACATATGTGTAATATACAGGTAGACATTCACAGTCTGACTGTCCAGTTAGACCAATCAGGTGTGGCTTTGTCTGAGCTGAGCTGTCAATCAACAGGACGTTTGTTTGAGGCGGAAGTGGCTTCAGAATCAACACAGCACCGACCAGAGCAGATTAGAACAGAGCAGTCGACTCTTGGACAGAAGTGACCAATTCCTCGACAGCCTTCCACTTCTCAAAGACATTTAGACATTTTAAAAGCCCTTCCACTAAACTAAAAAAACACTTGAGAGACGGCAACCGCGTGAATATAGGAGCCTGTTTGAAGTGATGGAGAGAGCTTCGTGAACTAAAAGGATTCAAAAGTGATGAAGACTTGGCAAAATTCCTTTTGGACAGGTAACCCATTGACATCTTTTGTATGTTTATTTAGAAATGATGTCACCAATAATGCACATTAACATATTTTTCACATAGACATTTACCTTGCCGTTAGCATTAGCCAGAAAAAAACACGAACTATTAATAATATAAGGGGTTTTGGTAAACATTAAAACACCGACCACATTTACGTCAAAGCCTCGTAGAAAGTCCTAGTTGAGCGTGTAAACTTTCTGTTGTTGTTTTTAGATAATAATTGGCGTATAACTGCATCGGGAGGTGTGTTAGTCTTCTCAGGAAGGGAGAGGGAGTGAGCGGGGCGGAGCTAGAGTTGAGACTTTCTCTGCTACGATTTTCAAAAGTTACGGACATTCACTTTAAACTTATGCATTCATTCAATTACAGGTGTTTTTATTGCTAAAGTATACATTGAAAAAATGCATCCATCCTCATGGCTCCACCTGCTTGTTTACATTGTGATGGAATAAGTGGTAGAACTGTAGAACATTCCAACGAAATAACATCTCTGTGCAAACTCCACACTAGAAAAGTTACACAGCACTCTTTTAACCAAAAAATAATGCTTTCCACGACATTTAAAAGCATGTTTTGTTCACAAACCCTCTTATTAAAAGCAACATTTTGGTTTGGAAAGAAAATGTGATTGATCAACACAAGAAGAGAAATGTAGCCTATTCAAACAGTTTTCTTACACACCCAGCTTTATAGGTTAATTCAGAGAGCGAAATATCCTATGGGGACAATAAATTTTGTCAATTAAATGCAGCTACTCAGAGTGTTTGGGCCCAGCCACCTGCCAGATACAATTCAGTTTTATTTACTCTAATGGGAAACAGGTAAGCAGTTCATTAACATTGATTTGCCAGCTGACACAACCGGAGCCAGGGCCGCAAGTGAAACTAATGGCCCTTAATTTGCAGATTAAAGGTGTAGTAGCAGACTGTGTGATTGCGATGATAAGTAACGCAGTGCGATTTTTATCCATCGGTTTTAACTTTTGTGGGAACGAATTGGCTTATCTGCGAGCCGTGGAATCTGGATAGGTGCTGATTAGTAGGCAGGCAGCGCTGGAAAAAAAAAGTGCTTTTACGTCAAGCTTTGTTCTTTGGAGAGGAAGGGGAAAAATGTCTTTTATATAATTCAGAAAGTGGATGAAAGTTGGACACACTATTGTGGAAGTTGGAAAGTGTTCGGGGGAACTTTTTCCACATTGTGATTGAAGCTTCTTTTGGACCAAAGCCAAATTAATATGAATTTTATTGGAGCAAAGCTGGTGTGGATTTATAAGATTAACTACAGAAAGAAATCAACAAACATTGCTCATATGTTTATTGTGGTATTGTTTTGGTAATCTGCCATCTATGAAATCTTATCTTTGTCAGAAAAAAAAAAACACACAATACAAATATTTACACTATGAATTGGTCATTATAAGGATTTTTATAAATTAAATTGAAGAAAGTGATTGGATTGAGGCCTCGCAATTTGGAGAATGGTATATACAGTAATTCAGGTCTTTTAGGTCTTTTTATTGCATATCTGTGCTAAAAACACTATTTTTCTCCACCCTCTGCTCCTATTGGTCAGCCTAGTCATGCTTTGAGTGAGTGACAGATGGATTCAACTAATCACAGTGTAGTGTGAACTTTCAGAAGAGAAAGACTGATTAATTTGCCTACACAGATACAGAGTGAATGAATGGTGACCAAATGCAGTTCTTGATCCAGCCCTCCGAAAACCAATCTTGAACGACTGGTGGAGCAGGCGCCAGTGGAGGACTTCTGCATTTGATGATGTTCATAAGATAAATACATCGTTTACATTAACAGGCGTTCACAATTTAGCACAGCATATTCACCTTATTCCGGAAGTTGCCGTACGCGCCGCCGTCTTGTTTCTGTTATTAGTTTACACGGAGCAGACGAGCTCAACAGAAAATAAGTTCTACATGGACTAAAAAGCCGTTTTCAGGCTGCCAAGGAAATCGTTGCGTTGTTGACTTGTTGTTGCTCGTGTTCATTAAACATTTTACACAAATCAACCTACTTTACGTAACATTTTAGCGGCAAGACTTTTCCCTCGTTCGTCATTAGCTTTAACGGAGTTCTCGTCAAACGGAAGTGCGTTTACAACAAAAGTGCGTATCTGGCAAAAAGTGGGCGGGGCAGAATAAGGTGAATACATAACACATGCTTTATAATCTTGATCCCAGAACCTAGATATGACCAAAGCAAATGAATTCTTCAGTTAGTGAATGTCTGGAGCATTTGTGTGTATTAATATGATATAAAATACACTCACTTTTTATTTTACAGTGCACTTGACACATAAGAACACTGCGTTGTAACCATCGATAATTATGATCATTATTGTCTTGGCCTACATCAGAGGTACATGACTTCCTACATCCGAAGCGTAGCTAGACTGGAATGCAGAAAATCGCAACGTCTTAGGGTTCATGTCTCCGTACAGATGGAAATAAACTTCACGGCTCTTCTTTAAACTCTCTGACTACTTAGTTTCGTTTAGTCTTTATTTGAAGCGACAATGTACAGAGACATTAAGCTCATAAAATGAGACGTTCCGCACCAGATTAAAGATAAATCGCTAGTTTCCATCCGCAGTCTCTGATTTACCAGAATAAATAACACACACAACAGCACACTTGAACAATACGAGCACCTCTCAATAAGCGATAATTACGATATCGACTTAACTTTGAATAAATGAAAGCTAGAACAATATTTTTAAGGCTCAATACTTATCGCCTGTGTCTATATTCTTTGCACTAACAAGAAGCCTTTTGTTATTTTGTGGCGATATATTAAACATTTCTGGTGGAGGGGGTTGAAAAATGAACATATACGACTCATAAATTCAACTAACAACAACTTAAGTGTTTTAATCTGCTATTTAGTCATTGCAATTCATAATTTTAATCGATAACGTTCAGTGGGACTATACGTTTTACTGGGATTTTTGGGTTACTGTGTATGGCATAAGGTAGTTTCAATATTATCGTTTATCTTTTCTGGAACAATATATCTTGCATGAAAATTTGTAATTGTGACAGGCCATCTAGGTTACTTTTCAGAACAGAATATTACACGATGAATCAATTTTGAGTAACACATTATCAAAGGTTTACACACAATACGTTACATTGTACGTAATGGGGCTAGTTACCGAAATAGATTTTTTGATATTGAGTGAAAGTGGAGAAGGAGAAGGCATTGATTTTCATATAGAGAGCTTCTCATACCACATCTATGCATCTTGGATTTGTAATTAAAGCAAACGTTTCGAAATGCAATATCACATGCCATTCAAAATATTTCACACTGGAACAAGCTTACCAAATTAGTAAAGTGAGATGAACCTTTTTAACCCTAATCACTGTTTTAATCACTGTGACGTCTTAATGCTGTCATTTCCCTCATATCTTTAGAGGAGGGGGATGGTACTACCTCCCCGGGCTCTCAGTGAAGATGAGTGTCACGAGGCCCCTGTATAATCCAATAAAAGCTTGTGATGTATGGCCTCCGCACGCACAACCCCTCTGCCTATATTTGGGTTAAGTGCTCAGGTGCTGCCGCTCCTGATGGGGCCGGGATTTATCCATCTGCGGGGCCTTCTTATCAAATCCATAATGATATTAGAGGCTCTCCGCAATGAATTCTCCCACACATCTTGCGCACGGGCGAATCACAGAATAGGTCGATTAGCTGTGATCTATGCCCATCACTGGTGTAATGGATTAGAGGGATTGTGCATCTGAAGGCTGAGCAGCTGGAAATGACACAATGAAGATGACACTGACATAAGAGGGTTTGTCCACAATGATTGATTTGAGGTTGTGTCTGTAATCTATGCAGTGTTATTAATTATTTTATTTTCAAATGTGCTACTTAAATAAAAAAAAAATCTTATTACAGTATAGCCCTAGATCAAAAGGTTACATATAATAATTGGAACATGACCCGTTTCCTTGTTTTTGGTTTTGAGAGCCAAAATCGTAAAATGAAAAAAGACTCACTGTTCTTAGTGTGCATCAAAAGGATTTGCTATGTGACCAGTGAACCAGTCTGTTGGTTCTCTGGGTCAAAGCGAACAAAGCTGCTGAGAGGTGAAGGGTTCTGGTTGTGAAATTGTGAATACATAAGCTGCATGTGCGCAGTTTGTTTACCACAGACTGAAGAGTTAGAGGCAGCGCGGTGATCACTGTCTAAGGCTACGAGACAAAGAGTCTGTCTGTGGCTCTGGCTTAGCAGGGCTCTGGACGCACGAAGAGCCGAAGTTAGGTGTTTCTTTCTCCTCTTGGAGTGAACTGGCTGGTTGTTATTGCTATGCTGCTGCCTTATAATGGACAGTGGTGTTTTGAGCAACATACACGGACACTTTGCATGCTGTCTTCATGGGATTTGTGTGGATTTATTTTTTATACAACATTCACACGTTTATGAGCAAACATGGGCTTGCGTGACCGTTCCGATCCAGCAGAGCAAAAGCTGCCGGAGCAGAGCAGCACAAAACAGAGCGAATCGAAGGTAAAGGTTTAACTCTCGCTCACCATTAAAGCTAATGGCGAACGAGGGAAAAGTCTTGCCGCTAAAAATGCTATATAAAGTAGCTCGATTTGTGTAAAATGTTTACAGTACACGTGCAACAACAAGTCAGCAACGCAGTGATTTCCTGGGCGGCCTGAAAATAGCTTAATGTAGAAAATATAGAAAATATGAAAATGTAATTTTTTTTCAGTTAATTTCACTCACAGCTAACTGCAAGAGGTTTATTAGAGAAAGGACCCACATTAGAGCCCACTGGATGACATAGACATGAAGCACAAGTGTTTGCATCTTTAGATTACTGTACGTGACCACTGAAACCAAGGCCTTGTCTCAATTCTGCTCACAGTTTTCCAATCATCGGTCAGACCGCGAACAGAGGACACTAATCTCTATCACTGTTAATTGCTTTGAGTGCCATTTGAGACAGACTAACATTGCCAAGGTGATTTTTTTTTTTTTTTTTTTTAGCTTCTAGATGAGTCAATCTCACTTTCAGAAAGTGCTCCTCTCATTAGTCTTGTCTGGATATAGATTTTTTTTTCTTGACAACCCATCTTGTGTCTATACACCTATACTGTTTTTGATCAACGCTTTAGCTTTGATTCTTTCACTTTTCCTACGGATGTTATTTATTCCGGGCAAACCTTTCCCCACATCTTTTAATCACACACTCTTCCCCCAATCAAATGCAGACAAAGACTTTGCTGTACAATTTCACTTTTTGTTCATTCCTTCGTTCCAAACCTCGGTTGAGAGATTGCGCAGCGGGAAGATGGCTTTGATGTGCCGACTTGATTTGAGTGCTGTTCCGTGTACCCCACTCCTCCTGACAGGGGGAGACATTGAGAGGGACAGCCTGCTGCTCTGTAAGCTCACTGTGACAAAGTAATGCAATATTTCAGAAGCACTTTGCTGAGGCGAGCCGCGCACCAACACGACTGCCGTGTTAGCTATAGGAGACTTAGAGTTTGGGAAGGATACACCGTTATATGGTCTCAGAATGACGGAGGAAAAGATTATTCAAGTAACTGATAATCATCATAATAATTCAAGTCACAGTATAGTCATAATAATTAGGGCTGAAGTCGATTCTTGGTCGACATGCCCTGTACATCGATAGTCACTGGCACTGGCAAAATATCTCAACGATTTGACCATGTATCTGTACCAAAGTGCATTGAAAAGATCATGTGACTACAGGTGATTATGTTACAATTACAATTACAAATGTACAGAAAACTACATGTAAACCAGCACCAGTTCCTTGGTCTTCGTCACGTTAAACTGAAGTTGGTTTCTTTGGCACCATGTGACAAATTGTCCTGTTCTCCCTCTTGTCACCACCACTGACGCATCCAATCACTGCAGAGAACTTCTGAAGGTGGCAGGACTCGGTGCAGTTTTTGAAGTGCGTGGTGTAGAACAGCGGTTCCCAACCTGCTTTGTTTCCTCCTTAATCCCTTAATTTAAGTTTCAGGTAAATAAATGGGTTTAGGGGTCACATAGTTATTATTATATTTTAGTTAAAATTATATTGGTCCAAGATACCGTAAAATGATTTATAATTTACAACTAATAACATTTTTTTTTAATTCAAATTAAAGTTAAATTAAAACATTAGTTTTAGGGATAAGGAGTAGATGAAAACTGAACTTTTGTTTTTTGCCTCAAGCCTCAAATGCAAAACAATACAGGAGTTGTCAGACATTCATAAATCAAACTACAACTCTGAGTAAGTTAATGATGGGGGAACAACCATTGTAACAATCTCAGAAAGGTCAATGTTGCATAATGTTTCCGTTAAATGTTAGGTGCTTTTTTATTTGGCTTTTTTTGTATAACATTGGCTTTGCTTTTTTGTTCAGAAAATTGACTTTCATAAAGTTTTTGAGGAATGGTAATGTTTGTTTTAGACAATAGGATTCAATAAAGCGCCGCTCTGCCGGACCATGTGGATGATTCTGCCTGAAGCTGCATTTGAATGGGAAAATGAGAATAAAGATTAGATTACTTAAACTTGTATGGATCTCCCTGATTACAACTTTGAACGTTAAAAAGCGCTTCTCGATATAGTTATGTAGATGACATCACAGTGTGCAATGGCAAAAATGCATGAGTCAATAGTGACTAATGACATTTTCTCCTCAAAACACAACTAAAATGTGAAAAAGCTGCTAAAGTCTACAACTCAGTTAAATATTTTGTTCGTACCTGACATAAAAATCAAGTTGTAGAAAACCAGATAAACAACAGGAACACTGCAGTCTACTTTAGTCACTGATAAAGACTTTGGGATCACACACAGTGGAACTCAGCATCTTCCTTAAAGGAAAAATATTACGCTCTTGAACATGCACTTGAAAACCTGAGTGTATCCAGCCAGCAGATGGCGCCTAGCGCTTACGCATTTTAGTCATGTTATCGCTTTAAGAGAATGTGCGATGCACTATTATCAAGCTAGTACAAGCAGTGAATGGAAGAAATTCGAGTCTGGTGATGATAGACCAAAACAGAAGAAGATTCTCGGAGAAGTGACGTAGATGATCTGAAAAAAACATCCCAGATCGAGGAGTTCAACAGAAAGTGTTTTGACACTCGGAGAGGATTTCCAACTAGCATTCTACAAAATAGCGTGTATGCTGCTAAATGAAACTCCAGGTGTGTTTTTGACGATGGAACATTGTTAGAACACGGTTAAAAGCTAAAAAAAAGTTACTGTAACAGAACATGTGTCCTATAAATGGCACTTGTTACAGCCCACTACTTGCACATTTACTTGGCGGTCCATGCCCTTCCTGTTGCAACCAGCCAAACATTAGACATCAACTACAACTGGTGATCATTTGGTTGACGGTCATTTACCGATACTGCGCCACTGTAACCCTTATATCCGCAACAAGGAAAACAACAACATTGCAAGCCCTTGTAAACTAACTCTACCTTTGGCTTTTCTTCTCACAAATTGTCGCCTTCTCAACATACACTGTCAGGGTGAGTGTAAAGGTCAAAAAGGAGCACTTCCGCAGATTGCACGCAAGCTCGCCCAAGCTCTTGACGTTGGAGTTGTTTTCGAGCCGAAGGCGATGTGAGTGGTGCAAAAAGCCCAAAGTGTGATGGGGCTGTCAGACAGGGTTACCCCCGGGACCCTCGCTGAGAGGCACACGTCACCATTCACGACATTCCAGCATCCTCAGAGAAACCGCACATTTCTGCACTGGATTCAACTGGTCGGACTGAAAAATCTGAGCTTGAAATTACACAGAGAATGTTGAAGGGACAAAGCACGAGCTAATTTTACAACAGAGGTGATGGATTTCTATGACAAAATGTTGAACATTTATTGACGATCACAAAAACTACTTATATTATGCGTTTCGTAACACTCAAAGATACTTTACAGATCAAGACTAAATAAAACAAGAAAGGCCGGAGGGAGATGCAGTTATTTGAAGGCATTTTTGAACAGCATTTTGAGTTCCAAAGGTGTGGGGGCTGCAGCAGAGAAGGTTCTGTCCCTCCAAGTCTAATGTGTCAGTACAGAATTATATAAAAAGTGAAGGAAGCAGACAAAACAGTAAAAACAACAATAGAACGAGATGATTCAGTCCAGGCTTTGAGTAAGAGTACTTATGCAAGAGGAGATAAACTGTTTTTGAAGCTTATAAACTTGGTTGGCATGGATTTACCTCGGGGAATTAGAGAGAACACGTAATATAGAAGATGAAAGGGGTCATAGGTCATGTATATGGCTCTTTACTTGGTGGATCGATGACAGAGTAAATCAGTGGAGGGGGGTGGTTGGAGCTGTTTTTGTAAGATTTGTCAACTAGCTTCTCCAATTCAATGTAAAGGGGTTTAAAAAGGGGGACCAGGTTTTACCAATTTCAGATAAGCGTGATTGACTGGTGGCTTGACCAATCAAAGAAGTCTTCCTGCGAAACATGTCAGGTAAATGAGCTTAGGTTTTTACGATTATCTCTTATTAGCGTGATTGACTGGTGGCTTGACCAATCAAAGAAGTCCTCCTGCGAAACATGTCAGGTAAATGAGCTTAGGTTTTTACGATTATCTCTTATTAGAAGAAACTCACAGGTTAGAAGACAGAATTAACTTTTGGCTTGGCAAGTGAAAACAAATATCACAAGGAACTGCAAACATTGTGGATTTCTTGTATCTTTCTCATGTGTCACTGAAACAAATAAACCTGAGTGCACAGTTCTGACTGAGTTTGGCCTGAGACACAGTGGAGAGGAGTGAGTAGTTACCAGACCTTTTTTTTTCTTTTTCTTTTTTTTTTGCAATGTTGAAGAAAGAAAAAAAACACAGATATTTGGCGCTGTTATTTATTTATTTATTTATTTTTCAGACTAATGAGTAAAAATAGAAATAGAAGAGCAATTTGGCTGAAAATAGATTTTTGGGCCTTGCTTTGAATTTTAAAATGTAAAATATTAGCATCGGCAAATATTGGCAATCAGCAATAGCAGCAAGACAAATATTGGATATCAATATCAGCTCAAAAAGACAAAAAAAAAAAACAATTAAAATCCATTTTGGCCTGTCCTTATACAGAATTAACAGAGAGAACCAGCATACAGTATTCCTGGCTATTGGTTTAGCATTCCAAATGACCATAGTAGACAATGGTATGGATATACATCTACTTACAGCACTTCAATCACACCTAAAAAGATACAAAAATAGAAATGCTTTTTTAAAATTCTTTCTATAATAGTGGCGCAGAGCTGCAAAAAATTGCATCTGAATTTGATGAGCTGTCGGAGAAAGAATGGCTTTTGATTGGCGTTTTTCGTAGATGTGGTCTGAGTGGAGTTTCCATTTAAGTGTGTTGAAGATGTGTGTGACAAGGTACTGTATTTGAAGAAGGCAGTGATGGGTTCAGGCAAGATGTTTAGGGATCATTTCTTGAGTTTTCATGTAATATTAAAGCTGCAGTGGCAGACTTTTCTCTTGACTAAATCAAACTTTTGGTCCGATTAAAACGGAAAAGAGTTTCTTACCCTGAGAAAGTCCGAACTTTTTTTCAAGTGTGAATACAGACAAACAATCTCTGATCCGGACAACAATCGGACCGAGACAACTTGACTTGGGTATCACCTGAATTTTTTATCTGTTCTGGCGCTTGCCTTTCCCCCATCAAACAAAACGCTTCGGACCCACAGAGTAAAGGCTGTGTAATGCACAATAACAACACATACAGTCATTATTTAACACATGAGTGCCTAATGTGGAAGCTTATTTGATATTTCTTACTGTTATGGAATATGGAGCAGGAGCAGGAGGAGGACACAC
This sequence comes from Rhinogobius similis, assembly GCA_019453435.1. Classification (NCBI taxonomy): domain Eukaryota; kingdom Metazoa; phylum Chordata; class Actinopteri; order Gobiiformes; family Gobiidae; genus Rhinogobius; species Rhinogobius similis. Next base: position 45,923,893 of record CM033619.1, read on the forward strand.
AAACCCCTCCTATAAGCGTCTGAGCGCTTGACTTCTTCATGTCTCATTCCTCCAGAAAAGTGAAGTTTGAAGCACTCCACAAGGACATTATTCCATTGTGAGTGCATTGTACTGTCTGTATGTCTGCCCTGTCCCGGTTAGAGCAGTCCTCTGTGCTGGGGCTTGGGTCCTAAAAGCGGAAGAGTGTCATCCTCGGTCCAGAGGAGCTGCCTAATCCTACTAACCGGGTGTTCCTTGTGCGCTCCTGGTCCATGGTTCTCAGCACACAGACGCAGGCACCAGCCGCTCCTCCTCCAGCTGGTTTGTGCACAGTGTGACCCTCAGCCTCTGTCGCTGGTCTGGGCTCAGTCTGGGTTTGGACCCACGTGTCCTTCATTACAACACTCCCGCATTGACAGACTGCATGGGCCTAATAATACGTTGCATTCAGACAATTTGTATATAATAAACATAAAGAATGTTTATTCATTTAAAACAATTGGCTATCTTTATGCTATGTTATAATTTTGCATCTTTTTCACATTTATCCAAACCATATTTTGAAGGTTGCAGTGGCCTCTGATTTGCCCCGCCCCCCGTCAGTTTTGTCCAGTGTGTGTGCTGATTGTCACACACGTGCATTTGTTTACCTTTTATAGTCCATTTGCAAAAAGTGCAGTGAGAATGCGATCCGAACCAACCAGAAAAAAAAAGTCTGATCCGAATCAACCAAGCAGACTTTCCCATTTTTCTGGTGTAAATACATCAAAACATTTGATCAGCCACAAACATGGAAGAAAGAATATGGCTAGTAGCCATGTTACTTTCCATGTTCTGGTCGTTGGGATTTTGAGTGGTTTGAGTATGATGTGTGAAGCTGCATGCACCTCAAAATGAATGCATGTAAATACTATCAATGTGCCAAATGGTTTGCAAGAGCTGGGAACTAATTAGATAACTTGAATTCACGGTTTTAAAATAAGGTACTAATTCTGTAATCTACTCTACACAGTATCAGTAACAGAAATAATTATCACTTAAAAGGAAAATGCTCAACTCTTACATTTCAGATCATTAGAGCAAGGTTGAAGATGTTTTGCCTCTTATCCAAAATCATCAAGAAAAGAACTTAAAACCTGTTACTGCTTCTACAAAGTGGTTAAAGTCAGGGGCCAATTAAATGAAACTGCTCCTATTAAGTTGTTAATAGGTGAAGATTTTGGATGAGAGGCGAAACATCTTCTACTCCCGTTGACCTTGGTTGCATTCCTGGATTAATTAGGGATTACATTGTGGTGTTGCAGTATAAATCTAGTTCTAAAACAAGTCCTCCTTTGGATTTCAGAAACGTCTTGGATGAATGGCGGAATGTCTTCGATTTATAGTGCAGATGACTGAAACCATCTTTACTGCTTCAAATTGGACATATCGTTCATTCATGTTGCAGTAATTGACCTGCAATGACATGTTTTTGGCCATATTAGCGTTAGTATTTCACAACATAAAGAATGTTTATTCATTTAAAACAATTGGCTATCTTAATGATATGTTATAATTTTGCATCTTTTTCACATTTATCCAAACCATATTTTGAAGGTTGCAGTGGCCTCTGATTTGCCCCGCCCCCCGTCAGTTTTGTCCAGTGTGTGTGCTGATTGTCACACACGTGCATTTGTTTACCTTTTATAGTCCATTTGCAAAAAGTGCAGTGAGAATGCGATCCGAACCAACCAGAAAAAAAAAGTCTGATCTGAATCAACCAAGCAGACTTTCCCATTTTTCTGGTGTAAATACATCAAAACATTTGATCAGTCACAAACATGGAAGAAAGAACATGGCTTACAAACATTATCACACATTTTAAGTGTGATAATGTTTGTAAGACACTAAAAACTATGTCTTTACGATATTTAGATGTTGGAGTGCTCTCTGCTGTTACCACTGAGCACGAACAATGGAAAAAAATCAAGGCAGCCATTTAGAAACGAGACTGGCACGCTAATATTTCGATGTGATTAACTGGGCGCAGAAATGCTCAGAACCAGTCTTTGATGCGGTTTATGAATTTAAAAACTGAATTTCTGATTTGTAACGGAAACTATCTGAGGAAGATTGAAACGGAGTGATTACTGAACGCTTAAAACCTTCATGAATTCAGCAAAATACAAATCCAGGCATATTTTTGTTGATGTTATACCATGTTTAGAGGGTCACAAAAGTCAATTTAGCCTGATATGTCTCATTAAACTTGATATTTGCAGTGGTTGAGTAATCCCGACCATAATTGTTTGACTGCAGTGACTTTATGTAAATGTGTTCTAACGATGTAAACAGATGAAGGGCCTTGGCACGTCTTCATCAGGTGTACAACGTTTGAAACTTCCACATTAGTTTGTGACTGACACCGCCTGTGTAATGGCCACATAAATCACTGTCACCATGGCGATGCCGAGCGAACGCTAAACAAGTCCTCTGAATATGATTTCCTCTATTTATCAAGTGACTTTTTCAGTTGGTTTGAAGGACTGGAAGTGCTTATTTATTCAGCCAAGATGCCAACTCAAGACACGGAGCGAAAACACCAGGAAAAAAGTGTCAAATTTCAGGAACAAGGAGATATTTTGACAGAATTTGGATTGTTTGAAAGGACGCTAGGCTTTCAGAGCGTCGAAAGCACTAATATTAACTCTGCAGGTTGGAACTTATTGCAGAAAAACATAACAAATGACAGATGCAAAACAGTTACCCAACTTTGTGAAAATCGGGGCGCTACTTGTTTTGTTGTTTATGGAGATACGGCAGAAATAGCTCTTACCTCTAACAAGGAGGTACCTGGTTCGATAACTAGAATGTGTGGGGCTTTCCTGTGTGGAGTTTGCATGTTCTTTCGATGTATGGTTTGTGTATGGCTGTAGAATACGACAAATGAAGGTTATTGAGGAGAGGATGGAGCTAAACACAGTTCTTGTATAATATGGTGAGATTTTCCACTTTTCCACTTTTTTCTGTCCTTGAAACCAGAGCTTCTCGTGCATAACAAAAGCAAATGGCAAAACAATGAACACAATTGGTATAGAAAATACTAATTAAAAGCTTTGTGACGGGTGCTGAAAGTATAACGTAAAAAATAAATGCTAGTAGCTGGAGAAATTGTAGTTGCCAAGTGCATAAAGCATTTGATTACAGAGCTATATATATATGGACCTTGAAAGATGTCTTTATTATTGCCTTTCCATCATAATTGACATCTGTAAAATGGAGAAAGAATGTCACATCGAGACTTAATTTGAAAATAAACACGTTTGACACTGTTTTGGACCAAATGGGATGTTTATGTTGGACAATGTGTGCTATACTTTGGATGTTTTTGTTTCCGTGTTCCCTCTGATTTAATTATCTAAAAACTGAAAAAGAAAAAAGAAATAATGAACAATGTACTGGACTGCGTGTCATGTGACATCACAACATTCCACAAATAATATTTAATACAGAGGGAATGCAGCTAAAATGAATATTGTTCAAATACAGATTTTTGTTGTAATACAATGAGTCCTTAGCATTGGACTTAGGGAAAAATAGGCCCTCCATCTGAGGTTATGAAATCAACAAATGCAATGTCAATGTCAAAAAATATATATAAATAATAAAAAATATATACATAAATAATGCACTTTGTTCAGTCTTAATATGTGCAATCAGCACATTAAAATTCAAATTTCCAGGACCTGACTTGAACATAATGACTGACTTGTGCTGAGGCTCGGGCTCAGACTCAGACAAAATACAGCAATAAAATCCTTATGCTGCCCACCACTATACATCTGCTACATAGAAACAGAAAAAAAAGCCTTTAAATGATGGTATTAAAGGGCCTGTACCTGATTTTGAACTGTGAGACAGGAACAGTTTTTGTTTAAACCATTAGCCCCGCCCACATAGTCCCTGCTTTCACTCAATATTGCACCATGACACAGAAACGACTGTCTGGAATAGTTTTATGCAGACAATCACATGTCTGGGATAGTGTCAAGCAGTTTTTTTCCCATGATTCATAGTGTACAATGTGCCTGATTGGCCGAAAAGAGGTGACCTTGGCAAACGCTTCTGCACTGTTTTTTCCTAACAGCGTGTTTTAATATGTACAGATTATACATCACAAACCCAATGTCTTTCCATGAAGTTGCTTCTAGCTAACAGTGTGTAATGTAAAGATAATTTATCTTAACTAGAGTAAACAAAAATCAGGTACAGGCCCTTTATGTTCCAAGTTTGTTTGAAGCTGAATCCACAGTAGGGCACACATACTCTGCACAGCCAGTGAAATAATAATACACTTTAAAAAATAAAGACGTTTCAACTTCCATCCGAAAGTCGTTCTCTATCCGTCTTGATTTTTAAAACAGTGTCCAGATGACGACCTTTGAAACATTTTCTATCGTCAATAGAAGACTTCAATCACCATATTTCCACATTAAAAAAAAAAAGTAATGTGATGTAATGTTAATTTAAATAGAAATAACTATCTAACTAGTTCACAAATCTAAAAAAAAAAAATCTGACTGTTCAACTTCTAAAATAATCGTAAGTTGCCGCTAGGGCTGTAATCCTTTAGTCGTTTAGTTGATTAAGTGGTCGATATTTTAGTCGACCAACATTAGATTAAAAGTATTTCTATGGGACAACAGCAAAAAGGAGAAGATATGGAATGAGTAAGATAAAGATTTTTGAATTAATCATGAGTTTAATCAAACTTGTCTATCTCTAACATATAAATACACTGTTCGGTCGTACTTATCCACAAAACAGTTATTTTTGCGTGAATTCTAGAGCAGTTCTTGTCTTTTGAGTGCAGTTTAAGTCAGATACATGAAGATGCTGAATAGCTTTTGCCGACTAGTCAGTCAAGAGGATTTTCACCAAGTGTGCCAGACAACACTAGTGTGCCTTGAGGTATTGCCAGGTACGCCTTGAAAAAATGGCCAACTTGAGTTTTGAGAATTCAGACATGTAATTTCTTGTCAAAAAGCAAAACAGTCACCACTGCCAAATTTAGAGGCATACTTTCTACATTATACACCTCTTTTTCTCCTTAAAAGGTGTGATTTGGTATTATTTTCAGTAGATAGCTGTGCCGTAGAGTCTTTCCAACCAAAAAAGTAAGCCAAAAAGCTCGACAAGCACAGCACTGTCCACTGCCCTCTTTCGCCAATGCTAACATCAAATTCATTTCAAGCGCCCGACCGATTATTCACTCCCCCTCGCACTCTCCATCGTTCCCATCCATAACCCAAGCGTCTCCTCTGCCATCTCATCTGTCTGCTGGCCGACATGTTTAGTCTCATGCACTTGATTTAGAGCAGAGCTTGAGTTGGAGCTACTTGTCACAGCACATTAGCACAAATAACAACAGTGTCAGTGGGGTTTGTTGTTTGGAGGGATGCGGTGCCAGCTCTGCCTTCATTTAGCCATCCAACATTTGACTTGACAAATAATGAGGTGAGACGCTTTGCAAGTATTTAACCTTGGTCCATCTTCTGACAGAATTAATGGACTTTACTTGACAAGCAATCAGGTGCAGTTAGATGTTGACATTGGGAAGATGATATGCCTGTGTCAGTGTACGTTCTTCTCAAGCAATAGCATTACTTTGGTTTAGGAAAAATAAGTGTGAGAGACATGCTAAATTCCAGTAATGTTGAAAGAAACATGATTAAGTATTTTACAGTTAAGACATGATTGGTTAATTGTAGAACATAATTGTTGGTAATTGCTTTAAACATGATTATAAGATAAGATAAGATAAGATAAGATAAGATAAGATAAGATAAGATAAGAGATCCTTTATTTGTCCCACAATGGGGAAATTCCACTGTTGCAACACACAGTTTAGAACAGGAATGAAAGAAATGGGCGCATGCAATAAAAATAGGATAAATAAACATGGTAATAAAAATACAATATAAAGTATAAAGTGCACACTCTTATTTACAGTAAAAATGGTAAATAAAGTGGCTTAAGTGTATGTTATATACAGTAAGTGACTATGGTGAGGTAAAAGTGTATTAATAGTATGTTCAATTATATTGCACATGATTATAGCGGGTGAATGACACATGTTACAGTATTGCACATGATTTTCACAGGTGAATGACACATGTTACAGTATTGCACATGATTATCACAGGTGGATGGCACATGTTGCAGTATTGCACATGATTATAGCGGGTGAATGACACATGTTCAGGGCTAACAGTAAAGTCTGACAGCAGCAGGAAGGAAAGAAAAAAATTACTGTTACGGTTTGTGGTTCAAAGACATCCCCCATTGTTTTTTTTTTGGTGTCATTTTGCAATGTTACTATAAAATACTGTTATTTACGAGTGTTCCATGAACGCCCCGCATTGTTCAGCCTGACGTGCCTTGAACGTGACTCGAGTTCAATAGTTTTGACACAGCAGCGCAGGCACAGGTCAGAGAGGGGAGCGGAAAAATGCCTTCATTTTAATTGTGGCAAAATAAACATCCCTCGTGATTAAAGACACTTCATCTCGTCTTCTGTGCCTGAAACAACTGGAAAAGTACTTGATTTGTAATGAAGAGTTAAAGTAATCTGACAGACCAAACATGAAGTAATGCATAAATTGTGGAATTAAAAAAAAATATGTATCATAAAAACCTGATTTTCAAACCGACTAATAAGTAAACATGCAAGAGCAATAGGGCTAAATATATGGCCAAACTGTAATGCAATAAATTATATTATATCCCACATACATACAGTATGTTGCTATTGTAGTTAACTGTGATTATCTATTTATTTCTAGTGAAAAGTAAATTTCTGAGCTTTACTTCAACTTAAAAAAAGATCTGTGGACCTTGCTATGGATTTGAAAATCAGTTTTAGCAAATATTGGTAATCGACCACAGCTGCAAGTCAAATGTCGGAGATCGGTACACTCAATGGAAAGACTAACAAACTGGTAACGTAAAAACAAAATTACTTAAAAAATTACTTAAAAGGTTCTGTTGGAGGCCGGCCTGCTTGTCTCTATTGAGATGTTATTGCTTTGCCTAGAACAGTGTTTCTCAAACTGTGGTACGTGTTCCACTGGTGGTGGACACGTCTACAATTATGTTTACTTCGTTTAGACTACATTTTATTCTCTAGTAAATTTCAAAATGACTGTGGCAATGGTGTATTCTCACTTAAGACCTGTTATAGTCCTGTTATAGAACCAATTTAGATTTGGTGGTACTCAGGAAGCCAAATCTTTTGTTTGGTGGTACTTGAGGTGAAACGTTTGAGAACCCCTGGCCTAGAATATACTGTACCTGGAATGTTCCATATTGTGGCAAACATATCTATCTCCTTGGTGAAGTTACAGGTCAGGGGCCTCATTTATAAAGCTTGCTTACGCACTATGCAGTGCGTAGCCCGCCCTCTGCGCCATCCGTAGTATCTATAAAAGTTCCACTAGGCGCAGGATATTGCTTATCTCTGTACAAACTGAGACCCTCCTGTAAGCTCTACACAAAGTCTGGAGACACGAGGAAACGACACGCAGTGGCTAAATGGTCAATAACAAAGTGCTTCACCCGCTCTCTCCCTCAGCGGGCGGCGCTGTGATGGGACTCGTGCTGATCGTGGACAGGTGTTGAAGGGCGTGTGTGAGCAGGCGGGACACGGGAGAGAGACAGGAGGACACACACGGGTCAGTGGAGAGCGGGCACACTTACCTCTGCTGCGGCAGGTGTGATCTGTCCCTCTGCTGTCTCCACACCTTTCACTGTGTTTTCTGTGCCAAAGTCTAATTTAGTTAAAGTCTCAGAAAAGTTTCATTGCGTCTGTGAAGTCAGGTTCCCAGATAAACACTCAACAGTTCCCGTGTGGTACTTTCATGATAAAAGTTCAGTGAGGGCCTTATTGTGAAAAGGCTGGACCATGAGCCAGTGCACTTCATTCACAGCAACACACGGCTGAGCGAAGCGACAGCCCATTGAGCAAAAAATATATATTTTGTGTTATTTTTCTATAAATTGATAGAATTTCAGATGCTACTTACTGATGAACTATTATAACACTATTTTAATCACATACATGTGTGTGGCGTGTGCGTGTGCTGGAGGTGAAATGTGTGTTTCTCGGCCGATGTGTGAGACTTGAGAGCCCTGTTTACCAGCATGAACCTCCTCCACAAGAGCTTCTGTTTCTGCTTCAGTAAAATTTCTCTTTCGGGACGTTATCTTGGCTGGATTGAAAGGCAGACGCACAAGTCATCTGATTTGAATAGTCCTGAATATGTATGAGCTCATTTGCATGGTCCATGTATGGGTGCTGAAGGTGTGGTCAGGGCGGGATCAAAGGCAGCGTGACGTCTGCACGTCTTTAGCTTCAGGTGGGATGATGATGATGTTAAATAATGAAGATCATGATTTTTCAATGTATTCATTGTAAACTGATTGATCTAAAAATACATATTATAGAAACCATGCAGTATTTACAGGGCTGTGGGCAGTGATAATGCAGGACAATACATAAATGCTAAAACATGTATGAATAAATCGATTTTATGGTTAAAAATTCATTACAAAACTGAAGGATGAAAAAATTGCAATACTCAGACAAACAATTAGTCAAAGAAAATACTTGAACTGCAACAATCCATCCAGGTTCGTGAACAGTGCTTTTATTTTTCTACTTTTCTACTTTTACTTTAACCGTTCATGGCTCATCGGTTCGGTTGGGCATTAGGTGACTTATTTCAAGCTCGCTGACAGGCTGTGACAGTGAGAAAATGATGGCTCCCTCTGATTCATTGGTTAAAAGCTTGGCAGAGGTCCAGACACGGCTTTAGTCGCAGTAGTGAGTTGGCGGCTCCTCAGTATGCACAGGATCCAGCAGGTATCGGACAGCCATCGCATCACAGCTCTGCGAATTTTACACGTGATGGGTCTTTGTGGTGCGTCCAAGTACGGTGCATGGATGTAAAACAGTGACACGGGGTTTTCATGTTTTTCTGATGTTTTATTTGTTTGGTGGGATAGTGTTTGTGGAGGATATTCAGCGTTGGGCAGTAACTGTACCGAAAATAGACCCGTTAAAGTGCTTCAAAATTCTGGAATGGAAGCAGCTGAAGGCAAAATGAAGTTTAAATTTTTCAATGATTAGCTCAAGGATTAGATCTAAATTTCAGTGGTTTTAAATTGTTGTGTTTGGGGGAAAAAAGTAACACATTTGAATTTCCAGGGTATAAATGTCAAGTTTGTTTGCTTTTCAATAACAAAGGATGGACAAAATACATTTTTCTAGCCCTAAAATTGTATTTGAGCTTCAAAAAAGTCTAATTTATGGTATAGTATGTAATGTATTTCTAGATAAAATGAAAAATTATTGTGGGCTCAACATTCCTGTAAGGATTTGTCCAGTAAAACCTGCAAATCTGGAGTGTTCCTTCATCAAAACTATGAAGAGTTGATCATAATTACCTAAGACATGCAATAATAAATGTGTTTAAAGCAGCTCTGATTTTGCTGCTTCCTTTTCCTTTTTGACATTTTGTTTTGAGCGGGATTTCCATTCCCCTTAGAGGAGAACAAGGAAAAAGTCTCGCCACTTAAATATGAAATAAAGTAGATTGATTTGTGTAAAATGTTCAATGTTCATGTGCACCAACAAGTCAACACTGCACCGTTTCTCTGAGCAGCTTAAAAACAGCGTTGTAGTCTGTGTACACAGGGGCGTAGCAAAAAATGTTGGGCCCCAGGTACAAACCTTCTTGGTGGGCTCCTAATAAATAATTTTGTATATGATTTATTCATCCCAGCAAATTCAGTTAGTATTATTTTTTAATTTTTCTTGTATGGTTTCTATATACACCTAACAATAACTCACTAATTAATAGACATCTTGAGTAGCACCAGCTTATTATGATGGAGTATTCTTTGAATTAGCAAAAAATACAAGAACATTTTCACAAAGATCTGTTAAGAAAATACTCTTAACTGCAAATAATAACAATAATAGTACAATTATTTGTTGTAAATTTGGCAACTATGTGAGCAATATTTTCCCTCTTAATGGGGCCCTCAGATGTCATTCATAATTGTATTTATTCTCTCGAGCACACAACAAAAACAGATCTAAGTATAGAAAAATGTAACTGAGAGAAAACCAAACCAGTGCCCTTTACCCCCCCCCAGCCTGACGCCCCTGTGTGTAGAACCTGGGATCGGCAGCTCTGTGTAAAGTGATACAAGCAGCAGCAGCACAGTTAGCACAGACAGCGCCCGCGGCAACTTCAAGAATAAACTGAATGGAACTCATGTCATTTTTTGTCTTTTATACAAAATGGCAGCTTGTTTTTAAGTATACATATTTGTTGACAACTCCAACAGAACTCACCACTTGAGTTGAAAAAAAAAGAACAATATTCAACTACTGAATGAAAGATAAGATAAGATAAGAGATCCTTTATTTGTCCCACAATGGGGAAATTCCACTGTTGCAACACACAGTTTAGGACAGGAATGAAAGAAATAGGCGCATGCAATAAAATAGGATAAATAAACATGGTCATAAAAAGTACAATATAAAGTATAAAGTGCACACTCTCATTTACAGTAAAAATGGTAACTAAAGTGGCTTAAGTGTATTGTTATATACAGTAAGTGAGTGACTATAGTGAGGTATAGTGAGGAAAGAGTCCCCCCTCCCCCTTTTATTACAAAAACCTTGAGAAATGACTAATGGAATGATTCTATGATGCTAATGAGGGCTTGGGAGGATTGCATGATGTCACATTTATTTTAAAGGATGGTACATTTTTGGAGCTTTTAACCATGTTTGTCCGACCATCATCAAAAACATACCTGGAGTTGCATTTAGCTTGATTCATGCAAGTTTGGTGAGAAAATCCTCTCCTCTCTGACGGTCGAAAGCACTTCCTGCTGAACTCCCTCAGTGTGACATTTTTTTTTTCTGATTTTGTACGTCACTTATTTGAGAATCTTCTGCTGTTTTAAAGGAAAAATATTATCAAATCAAATCAATTTATTTTTATAATGCCCAAAATCACAACAACAGTTGCCTCGATGGGCCACAGGTAAAAGCAGTTCAGATAACTGTCCCACAACAACAGTTGCCTCGATGGGCCAGCAGTTCAGATAACTGTCCCAGAATGCCCCTGTCCTTTGACCCTCCTTCGCGGCGAGGAAAAACTACAAAAAACCCCATGGGAAAAGTAGAAACCTCGGGGAGAACCACAGTGAAGGAGAGATCCTACTCCCACGGACGGACAGGCTGCAGATGAACTAGGACTGACATCCACTTGGACTGTCGAGCCATGCGTTATGCGTTTTTCATATTGTTATTGGCTTTAAACCTGCTCTTGAGTGTCTTCAGTTTGACATGTCATGCTTTAGAACTAAAAATATCATGCTTTTACAAAGAAAAATAAAGTTTTATCTCAGCGTTGAGAGAAGCCATTTTGACCTAGCTCTGGCTCCATCTACTGACTGTAGAGGCAATTACACACATTTAAATATATACCCACAATGCATTGCAGTAAGCAGTGGCTCTGACGAAATTGTAATTATCGTGATTAGACGGAAGAAATGTTCAGAGCGAGTCGGGCGATGATTTAAGGACTTAAAACAGCAAAAGATTCTGGGATAAGAGACGTCAGCATCATCTACGTCACACATGGGAGGAGTTCAGAACACGGTGTCGGAGGTTTTGATGACAGAACAATATTAGAACATGGCTAAAAGCTCAACTAAGTCAATTTTGTATAATATTTGTCCTTTAAGTCCTTGAATCATCACTAGACTCGCTCTGAGCATTTCTGCCTTTAAACACAATGACTGTAAACTGCCTGATAGCTTAGCATACCAGCAGCATATCGAACTGTTGTGTAAATACAGACGTGTAATGGCCTCTGCAGCCAGTAGATGGAGCCACAGCTAAGTTAATATGGAATCTCCCAACGCAGTGACAAAGTTATATTGTTCTTTGTAAAACATTTTATTTTTAGTTCTAAAACACGAGATGTCAAAGAAAAGATACTATATATATTTAAAGGCTAATTACTGGACAAATGATGTATAATATTTGTCCTTTAAGGTACAATGTAAAGGTGCTGTGCCTGATTTTGAACCACTGCGAAGAACATGTTTGAACAGTTAACTTTTCATCTTTTTCATTCATCTCTCTCACCCATTGTTGCATCATGACAGACAAACAACTGTCAGATATACTCACATGCTGTTTTTTTTTTTTTTTTTTTTGGTTCTTGTCCAATTACATTCCTGTCTGAACAAACAGTAATGTTCCTGGGAGTTGATACATTTGTAGTGATATCTTTCAGTCTCATTTATTCCTAAAATTTTCAATTAGACGGCAGTGTGAAGGACTAGATTGAAGAAATATCAATCAGGTGCAGCACTGTTGAAGGTAGTGTAAAAATAAAGTGTCGCCAAATATTTATTTTAAAAAAAACCTGCGTCAAATCAAAATTAGATCAGTTTTCTTCCTCCTTTTTTCTGTCAGGGTAAATTTTGTGATAAGTTTTGCGGCCCACTGTTGTCAGGTTTGATAAAGCCACACTGTCCGGAATGTCTTTGATTTGAGCGTTGCTGTCACATTTAAAGACGAGGATTTTCTTGGAACTTGACTTGATGGAAATAACATAACATTTGGAAATGTCATGACTCCCCTTGGGAATTTCAGCATGTCACTGTTTAAGGCTGCTGTGAAGAGTTATAGCAAAAGCAGAGGGCATTTTCAATTTTGTTTCTTTTCATATATATATATATATATATATGTATGTATATATATATATATATATATATATATATATATATATATATAATAATTTTCTTCTGCCATGAAATGAACAGAAACACCTACATTTTTCATAATGTTGTTTAGATTTCTAAGAAAAATAATAAAGCATTTCTACTTGCGGTAAATGGTATAAATCATCTCCAGACTTGTCCTGAGCATTTCTGCCGTCAAATTGCGCTCATTAAAAATGTATTCTCACAGTGGCTTGTCGGTGCAAGCTAGTGTTTGTTTATTTCCCTCTACTGCCAGTAGATGGAGTGTTAACACCAAATCCTGACGAGGAAATGGTTGACCGTTGTGCAAAATTCAAGGGCATGTTTAAAGGCCAAAACAATAGAAATAAGGCATGATGTGTGTCCTTTAATGCAAGTGGAATATCTCTTTGACGTTTTTGTTTTTCTCCAGCCCAGATCCATTACGAGCCCGCGCTGCCGAGCCAGAGGACCTTCCTGACCCAGGGCATGCCCGTGGGTCACATGATCAAATTCATCATCACCTACCCGAGTGTGAGTAGCACAGCATGCTAACGCGCTAATCCAACAGCATACACCATACAGTCATTCATTTCAGTGATGCATGGGAAATGGACTACGTTTCTTTCTATAGTGTATTAAAAGAACTTGATCTTGGCAAGGAAAACTCTTCTTACATTGATAAAACTTCACATCCAGGATTACTCAAACATGAAAAACACAACACTGTGCATTTTATTACTGGGAATAAGATCAATTGGGTATTGTAGGAAAGGAATATGAGGCTTTTATTTTCAAACTGCGCCCACAGTTCTCTAGATAACAAAAGAAAAAAGTGCAGACCGTCTACTTGGGAATTTATGTGTGAGAGAAATAATCAAAATGTAAACTTCTAATACAAATCTAAAATGCTAATGCCAGTATATTTCAGTATATTTAAGTATTTTTGGTACCACTACATAATAGCTGCGCCATAATTAGTCTTAAGACAGAATGAACCAAGACTGCGTTTAACTGAAAACAATTCTTTCAAATGTCAAAATGTCAGTAAATATAAAAACCTGCACTATTTCAGTGCTAAAATCAAGTGTTATTTCACATTTATTACATGAAAAATAACTTTACACACCTTTACTTTACAATGCAAATTATTAAATCATCTATCAAAATTGTGACTGTGACAAAACTCACTGTTTCATGTAGTTTTTGACAATTGTTATTAAAAAAATAATGACCGAGTACTACAAATGGCACATGAATTTAATATTATGGAAAATGTGGGCATTAAGGCTAATAAAAGTGTAGTGTGTTATTATAAAGTCTTACTGTATTTTAGTTTCTAGATCAAAAATATCCCATCTTGTAGAAATCTTGAAATGTCACAATCATTTTTACAACTTTCACTTCACTCAGAGGAATGTTCAAGTACAACATATGTTTAAAAAATGACATGTTTTTACACCGTGGCTCAAGTGGCCCACCATTACCATGTGTATTGGGACTGTCCTACTGAGATCCATTAGAGACATGCAAATTGTTTTGTCTTTGGAACTTCACTGAACTTCAGAGCTATATATCAAAACTAAAGCCGTGGACACAATAAATGGAAAAAAAAATGGTGACACAAACTGACTCAACATTCCAAGACTGGATTTACACAGTTATAGATAGGGCTGGGTGATATGGTGATAAAAATCGAATCGTGAGCTGGTCCCTGTGACAATCGTGATTCATTGTTTTTCGGTCTTTAATGCAGCTGTCTGTTCAAACACACTTTTTCTCCTGTTGTTTAGCCTCTGTAGTCTGAGCAAATAACTTTATTTACCTCTTATAGACAAGGGCTGCACAATTCAACGAAATCGACACAAAAGCAAAAAAAAAGTCAGACCAAAAGCGATAAAAATGCACTCAAACGCAACCAAAACGCGCCTGCAAACAAGAAACACGACATTTTATGAGTAAAACTGACCAAAATTGTACATATTTGGGACATATAAATCTGAAAAATGGACAGAACCAGGTTTAAATTTCTTGGTTCGTTTTGTACACACATTAGTTATAAAAAAATGTACAAAGGGAATTTTTGTTTCTTTAGTTTTTATGTAAACTAGATTGGACTGAAAATTGTCCTAAAAATTCAAATGTAGTCAATTTTTTACACTTAAAACTACAATAAATCAGTTTTAGAATCAGATATTTAAAAATCCTTCTGTACGTTTTGGCAAAATCTTGTTTAGTCCAAGATTGTAAAGTTTGGTGTGTGTGGGATCTATATTAAGTGGTGATTTTTATATTTCGGTGGGAGAAAAATGCATTTGAAGAAAAGAGCCTTTGAACATACAAAGTCCCAAATCCATGGATGAAGTGGATTAAATGGAAGAATAAACAATTTTTAAGAGCAAATTGGACAAGTTTCCACATGAAAGCTGATATGTTGAGAGCGTAAACTGACAAAAAAAAAAAACAAAACACTGGAAAAAAAATGTTTTGCCTGTAGTGTCTGGCCTTAAGCCTGACTGCTTCATGCTAACCAAGGATGAGCCAGAGATTTCAGCGTTGGCTAGCCCTGATCTGAACTCAGAAATCTCCTCGTTACAGATTAGGGCTGCTAACCACTCTGCCACTGCGCACCCCTAATTCGATTTGTACATCTTATTTAACACCAGCATCCCTCTCTCCCAGAAGCCCATCTCCAGGTGCGGTGGTGTTGCCAGAGCAGATGGCGGCCAGCGTGTGTGTGAGGCCTAAGCTGGGTGCAGGCAGAGTTTAGTGGACCAGCACCGCCATTTTCTCCAGCTCGTGCATGCTCAGCAGAATGGAGGCATTGTGAGGGGACAGGAGCCCTGAGGGGGGCTCCAGGCTCCTCTCGCTCCACATCTGCTGCACCACTCACCTGCAACTGTGCCGCACTAGTGGCATTTTCAACAGCCCAAACCTTGATATGAGATCCAGCTTTATCTTTTTTTTTTTTTTTTGACTTAAAATGATAATAACCAATTCCATGAAAAGAGTTATCTTTTTATTCTATTACAACTGTCCATTATATTTGAAGACATTTTAGATAGCTTACGGTTAGCGCACAAAGATATACTGTAGGGCTGTAGTCAACTTGTTGTGTCATAATTTCTTCTGGATATCGCTCGCATGTTTGACACAATGAAGAAGACAAACTCGACGAAATTCAATGCAATAGAGTCTTTATTGTCCAAAAAATAACTTCATCCTTGGTAAAATGTAAGATCTGGATGGTTCGCAGAACACGCAAAAAGCTCATCCAACAGTGTCCCAGATCATGGCTCCAAACCCACAGAGATCCTTACACGAAAAAACCTCCAGAAGCCCCAACAAAGAGAATGCAGCCCAATTTATAGCTCTGAATATTCAGGACCATTACCCCCCATGCTCGGCTCTTATCCTATAGTTTCCTAGTTTTAGGGCATTACTCCTCCCAAGCTCATTCTTATTCTTTGAACCCAAGTGTAAACTCACTGACCCCCATGATCTCACTACCATGGTACAGGTTCCTCACAGCTGTATTTTCTTGCTGCAGTAGTTACAAGACTTGCCCCTAGTGGCAGCCTCCAGTATTGTCCTAAATGATCCTCCAATGCACATGTTGCTCTAGTGATTTCATCTATGCACTTTTTTAATAATAAGTAAAAGCAGAAGAAACATTGTAAACAAAATAATAACTCTACAGGCTTTTGCTTTGTCTAAAACTTAAGATTAAACACTGCAAAATAAGCCTTTGGTGTTACACTCTTAAATATTGTTATTATAATGTTTCATACATTTGTGAAGCTTAAATATTCTTCATCAAACTGAAAAGATTCACGGTCGACTAAAAACATGCCCTATCCAACGATTTGTCGATTAAAGGGGATGTAGCAAAAATGTGGCAAAACTATTAAGTATCTCCATGGATCTAAAATACTACACTCACTGAACTCAAAAGACTACAACTGCAATATGAGGTAATGGTTGTGGGTGAAAGGATCAACAATGGGCATGTCCCCCCTTGAGCATGTTTGGGATGCATGTTCTAGTTCCTGCCAATATATACAGCAATTTCAGTGGCCATTTCGTGGTCACACCAGATACTGACTGGTTTTCTGACCCCCCAGAGCGCTCCAGATCCTCTCATTAAAGCAAAACCAAATATTTGAGAGTGTCCTTTTATTGTGGCTAGGCTAAGGCATGCCTGTGCAATATTCATGCTGTCTCATCAGCATCTTGATATGCCACACGTGTGAAGTGGGATGGATTATTAATAGTAATTGCTCAGTAAGACACATTTTTGGCAAATTTGTGAACACTATTTGAGAGGTATAGGTCTTTTGTGTATATGGAAAATGTTTCGTGCTGCTTGGGGTCTAATGGATTGCGCCTTCATGAAAAAGTGTCCATAATAGTCATATTTGGTGTAGGGCTGTAATCCTTTTGTCGTTTAGTCGATTAATCAGTTGATGGTGTCTTAGTCGACCCAAGATTTTTATTAGTCAACTAATTATTTTATTTGCATTCAACAAATTTATGCAGCAAAAACATCAGAAGATAGAAGATTTGGAGTGAGTTAGCTGAAGATGTTGGAGTAAATCTGTATCTCTAACATATAAATACACTGTTTACTGGTACTTTTTTGTATAAATTGTTATTTTTGCACGAACTCCTGTGCAGTTTTGGTTTTTTGAGTGCAGGTTGGGTCAGATACATGGAGATACTTAGTTTGATACTTAGTTTTAATGTATTTTTGCCACGCCCCCTTTTAATCTACTAATCGGTCGATGGAGCAGGTTTTTAGTCGACCAAGAATGTCTTTAGTCGACTACAGCCCTAATTTGACGATATCCTGAGGTTAATCAGATTTCATCCATTGAAATCCAATTATGTTCCATTTCACTTTAGCCTCCAATTCGTATTTTAGAACGTCTTTGCTTACAAACTTCTATAGGCCCCGTAACTACAGACATATCAACCATAAACCAAGACAAAACATCTGCACTTTAACAGTTCAAACACACGTTTCACCAATTCATTCTTGCCCTCCCTCCAGCTCAATTTGCAAAGTGATTATGCAACGAGATCTATCAGCTTTAAACCTACAGATGCCAAAGATCCCCCGCTATTTCCCCCTTGCATGTTCAGCAGAGTGGATGCAGCGCGCTCCCTGTGTTGCTCTGCCCACTGTGTCTAGGGGACAGCAGCTTGTTCCGTTTAGATCCGGAGCCCTGAAGGGGGGCCCCGGGCTGTTCTCCCCCACATCTGCTGCTCCACTCACCTGTGACTGCGCCGCGCTTCCACAGCCCCAGTCATTTTCATCTCATCCGCACTCACAAGCGGTGTGGACACAGCGTAATGGAGCAGGGGAAGTAGTTTAGATAACCGCGAGTGGTTGTTTGAGGAGGAGATCAGGACAGAGGACAGGTGTGAGGCCCGGAGGTGAACACAGAAAGTTTAAGACTTGGCAGAGTATTTTACCGCTGCGCTCTGTCGCCTCTAGAGGGCAATGTCCTCTGAGATGCTCGATGACATACTGTGGAACATCAGAATCAGAAACGGTTTATTGCCATTGTCAGTGATCAAAATTCGCAAACATTAGGAACTTGCTTCGGCGTAACGTGCAACATGAAACAATGAGTAAAATATAATAAAATATGTAAAAGAGGCTTCATAAACATTCCAGGCAAAGAAGTAACATCTGCATGGAGACATTCATTATGAGTTCTCTGAGTTCAGATGGGTGTGATTGACAGGTGGATTGGCCAGTCAGGGGCTGACGAATATTGAGTCTAGTCATTTAAGTCGAACTCAAACAGAACCATGCGATCAGATTTGTTTATTTCCGTGATACGTGTGAAATGAATGAGTTCTTTGGTCATCTACCATTTAGAACAAAACCCTACTTTTCTCACCTCAGATTAACAGAGTTTTGCGCTTCGCTCAATGATTCTTCATATACCTGCGAGGTTTTTCATTCCCTGTGATATTTTTTTCCTGTCTATTTTTTCTATTTTCCTGTACCATGTGCATCTCTGATGGGCAAACCTACCTGTCAGTCATGCCCATCTGAACTTGTGGAGATGAAAACGATGACCAGACTGATGTCCCTCTGGATATTCCACAAAATAATATGGCTGTGTACGAAGCAGGCAGGGAAAGAGACTGAAAAACATAGTGGGTTTCTGAAAAATCAAAAACAACAAAGTGTGGGGAGAGTGGTTTGCTGTAAATGTTAAGTGACCAATTTGTTTCTCATACTTCATGGCAATAAACCAAGCTGATCGCACACTTCTGTTTGCGTTTGACTTAAGGCATGACAGAGAGCGTGGTGACCAGGCTCAGTCAAGAATTGAAGAAGTGTGTATTTTGGATCCCAGGCAAGACGAAACTTCCTCCAGAAAAGATACAAAGCGCACCTTTAAAATCTTGTTGACAACATTGACGTTTGCTGGCAAAAAACACAAAGAAACATTTTGGATTAAATCATGTACAGATTCCAGCAAGAGCAACTTAACTGCTTTTACAACATTTAATAGTTTCCATCCTATACTTCGCCCCCCCCCCCCCCCCAAAAAAAAAAATGATAATAATAAAATGATAGATAAACATTTGTACAACATGCTGGGGATGTGATTGCAGTGGGTGTAAGATTGTATTGATTGGGGGAATTGTCTTGTCTGGAGCAGTGATCAGTGTGTCCAATCCTTCAGCACGATGCCACTCACTCACTGTTGTCATGGCGTCTGCAGACAGGGCGGCCAGAAAAGGTTTGGAATAAGCTTAGATGAAGGGAATGGATAACATTTTATTCATTAATTTCTGTTTATGAGGTGTATTTAGGTCTGGGGGGATCAGCATCTGGGGTGATCAACATTTTCCTCACGGAGTCCGACACATCTCCTTCACATCGAGTCGATCATGTTGTTGACTGTGCCCGCGGAATGTTGGTTCAAAAGAGAACCGGGTATTTCTTGTATTTAGATGTAGTGTTTTCTATGTTTCAGTTCATGAAAAATAGGAGCAAAAACAAAAGTGCTGTGTTTATATTTTGGTTCAGTGTAAAAGTAAAGTACTTTTTTATCTGGCTGTTTGTTGTTGAGAGTTCAGTTTTGTAAAGCTGATCAAACTTGAACTTGTGAATGAAAAAACAAACAAACAAAGATTTAGATTTTGTTTGACCGTGGTCTTCAGTAATCAGGAATAATTGTTAAGTTGTGCAATTTTTTTCTTACAATAATCAACAAAAATGTTATATAGTGACATCCCTAGTTTTCAGACACCATAATATTACTGTTACTGTTGTTGTTGTGGGATGATTGGAAATAATCTGAACCTGGACCCTCTCCCAATGTTTTAAGATTGTTTTAATGCATCATTTCTTAGTTAGGGCAAGCTGAATACCTACACTTAGGCTTGCAGGACAATGTCCTCCTTCTTTTAAATCAAATCAAATCAAATCAAACTTTATTTATATAGCGCTTTTCATACATATAATGTAACACAAAGTGCTTTACAGTGCATTAAAAACATTCCCACATCCCGTTTCCCTTCCAACCTCCCCCACAGCCATCCAGCCCACTCAACCAACCCCGCCCCCCCAAAGGCAGTCACATATACAAACCTGTACATTCACACGCACATGCACACACACACACACACACACACACGCACGCACGCACGCACGCACACGTTCTAAGAGACATGAGGCTGAGCACAGATACACCAGCTGAACAAGCATCATCAGAGGAGCCGTCTGCACCAGGAGCAGAGTCGGCCACAGCCACAGGACACAAACTCAGGGCCCAGAGATGAGGCAAACACCTCCACCAGGGGCCCATGAGCCAGGGCCCCACAGCCACAGACGACCGCCGCTCTCGGTACAGAGGGCCCCTCAGAGGAAACACTGGAGAGTCTAAAATGAATAAAACAATAGATAAATATTAAGAAATAAGTCAATAAGTGGGTTGAAATAGAGTAAAACTAAATA
Organism: Rhinogobius similis; assembly: GCA_019453435.1. Taxonomy (NCBI): domain Eukaryota; kingdom Metazoa; phylum Chordata; class Actinopteri; order Gobiiformes; family Gobiidae; genus Rhinogobius; species Rhinogobius similis. The sequence goes on from CM033619.1 coordinate 45,944,675, forward strand.
AATAATAAATAAATACAACTAAAATGCTAGGCCTAAGTTAAATAAACACAATAAATAGGATAAATAAATATATTAAATGAACTAATTAAATTAAATATTAGTCAAAAGCTAAACTAAAAAGGTGGGTCTTGAGCCTGCTCTTAAAAACCTGAACGTTCTCTGCGGCCCTGAGGTTCTCCGGCAGGCCGTTCCACAGACGAGGGCCATAGTACTGGAAAGACGCCTCGCCGTGAGTGTGTGTCCTGACTTTGGGAATGACTAGGAGCCGGCTGCCGGAGGAGCGCAGGGGCCGCAAGGGTTCATATGGTAAAAGCAGTTCTGAAAGATAAGAAGGCCCAAGACCATTAAGACATTTATAAACCAGTAAAAGAACCTTAAAATCGATCCTGAAACACACGGGGAGCCAATGCAGTGATTTTAAAACCGGTGTAATGTGGTCCCGCCCCCTGGTCTTAGTCAGGACTCGTGCTGCTGAGTTTTGTAATAATTGCAAACCTGAAATACTCTTTTTGGGAAGACCAGAGAGCAGGGCATTACAGTAGTCTATTCGACTGGAGATAAAAGCATGCATCAGGGTCTCCGTGTTGGCCCGAGAGAGAATGGGGCTGACTCTGGCTATGTTCTTTAAGTGATAAAAACCTTTTTTTGTGACGTTCTTGATGTGCGGGATAAAAGTGAGCTCAGAGTCAAAGATGACGCCCAGGTTTTTTACTTGTGCTGATGGATTAAAAGACTGTGCTTGGAGTTTGGATAAAAGTTTCTCTCTCTGGGCCTCAGGACCGATGACTAAAACCTCCGTTTTGTCCCGGTTAAGCTGGAGAAAGTTTTCTGCCATCCAGGATTTGATGTCTAAAATGCAGTTAAAAAGAGCATCCATTGGCCTGGTGTCATCAGGAGACATGGAGATGTAAAGCTGTGTATCATCAGCATAACTGTGGAAGTTGACTCCATGTCTCCTGATGACATCACCAAGAGGGAGCATGTAGAGGTTAAAAAGCACAGGACCTAAAATCGAACCCTGGGGCACACCACATGTGATTTTATGGACCTTGGAGGAGCAGGTATCTAAACTTACCATGAATGTTCTGTCTGTGAGATAAGAAGTAAACCATTTATGTACAGTACCAGAGAGGCCCACCAGGTGCTTCAGTCTGTTTAAAAGAATAGTGTGGTCTACTGTATCGAAGGCAGCGCTTAGATCCAGTAGAACCAACACTGTCACCTGTTTAAAATCATAACTTAGTCTAAAATCATTTAAAAATCTTTGTCAAGGCTGTCTCGGTACTGTGGTTTACCTAAAACCAGACTGATATTTCTCAAAAATATCATGTGAGTTTAAGAAATAGTTAAGCTGAGTAAAAACAAGTTTTTCGAAAATTTTACTTAAAAATGGTAAGTTAGATACTGGTCTGTAATTGTTAAAATCATTCAAATCTAAATTGCTCTTCTTCAGCAGGGGCCTCACCACCGCCGCTTTAAAGGCAGTGGGAAAGACCCCTGTCTGAAGAGAGCAATTCATCATGTTTAAAAGCTCCTCCCTAAAAGATCCATAAAATGACTTAAAAAACCTTGTAGGAACTGGATCTAAAAGACATGTGGTGGGTCTCACTGAGGAGAAAACTTTATCAAGCATCTCAGCATTAACCGGGAGAAAACTGTCCAGTGTTTCCTCCGGTAAAGACAGACACTCAGATGTGTTAAAAAAGGTAGATGCACTGGATAAAAAATTGCATCTGATGGTGTCTATCTTCCCCATGAAGTGGTCTGCAAACTCCTCACAGAGAGAGTCGGAGGGTGTTAATTCAGGTTTGTTAAAATCTTGGTTAAAAAGCTGATCGACTGTAGAGAAAAGAGTTTTGGGATTATTTTTGTTATCGGTAATTACTTTGCTGAAGTATGCATTTCTAGAATATCTAATTGTTTTATTATAAAGTTTTTGTAGTTCATTCAGGATTTGCTTATTTATTGTAATTTTGTTTTTCCTCCATTTTCTTTCTGCTGCCCTGCAGTTCCTCTTTAGTTGTTTAAGTTGCTCATTTCTCCAGGGGGGTACTGGTTTTGTATGGATCTTTTTTATTTTTAATGGCGCAACCTGGTTGAGAGCAGACTTGAGTTTACTATTAAAATTGTCAACAATAAAATCACAGGAGGCAGGTAAAATGACTGGAGGAAGATCTCTTAAAACTTGGATAAAATTTGCAGCCACTTCAGGGGTCAGATGGCGCTTCTTCACAGTTCTCACAGAGGTCTCTCGTTGAATAAAACCAGTGATATTAAAAAACACACAGTAGTGGTCAGACACAGCCAAGTCGACAACAGAGGACACACTGGTGGACAGGCCATGGGTGATGACCAGGTCCAGAGTGTGTCCTCTGTTGTGAGTCGGCTGTGTGACGTGCTGGGTAAAATCCATGTAATTAAGAACATTTAAAAATTCTTTTGTGAGTGGGTCTAAAAGGTTATCAATGTGCAGGTTAAAATCACCGGTTAAGATAATCATATCGTAAGAACTGTATAAAATTGATAAAAATTCTGAAAATTCATTGATGAAAAGATTGCATTTCTTCGGTGGCCTGTAAACTGTAACGCATAAAATTTGTGGGTTGCTAAAAACAATTGCATGGTATTCAAAACTTGTAAAATTGTTAAATAAAACAGGTTTGGTGGCCAGAGTGTTTGTACTTATAGAGGCTGTGCCACCTCCCCTTTTACCACTCCTTATTGAAAAAGCAAAGTTAAAATCTGGTGGAGAGGCCTCAGTGAGAACAACTGGTGCATCTGAACCCAGCCAGGTTTCAGTTAAAAACAGACAGTCAAGTTTTTTATCTAATATGAGGTCATTGACAATAAAAGACTTATTCAGCAGAGAGCGGACGTTTAAAAGAGCCATGTTTATTGTTGTTGGGGGTGGGCAAACTATAGGAATTTGTTGTATACAGGCTTTCTGGATATATATGAGATTATTTTTGTTTACAGTAGTTTGGTTGAGGGTTTTATTTGTTGTCCGCTCTCTGCTGATAATTACCGGAATGAACTGTGGTTGGTTGTGTTGTCATAGTGATTGCAAGGTGAGTCCGATATTGTAAGAAAGAAGGCGGGATCCAGTGTGATTTGGGTGGAGGCGGTCCTTTTTAAAAAGTTCTGGTCTCTTGAAGAAGGTAAGAAAATTGTCTATGTAAGGAATTTTATTGTCTCTGCAGTGGGTCTTGAATGCTTTTTAATGCTTTTAGACACTATTATAGCTTACACATTATACACAATATAGGGTAGCATAGGATATGAAAGAAAATGTTCGGAGAGGGGGGAGAAAAACGTTTAAACCATCAACAATAATAATGTTTAAATCAACAATAATAATGTTTAAATCATCTGTGCAATTGGTGTGGATTTGAAGTGGGGCGACAGCGGTGATGGTGATGGACGGGAGGTGTGTCTGGGTGCTCGTTGTCCCTCTCTGGGTGCGGCGGCTGTCCCTATGGGGTCCTCTGGAGAATTTCCTGGGTGCTGGTGGTGGTCCGGTTTGCACTCTGGGTCTGGCCGGTTCATTGCCTTTGTGGCACCTAGGGCGAGTCCTGGGGGTTTTCCGCTCGGGTACGCTGGCTGCCTGATCAAATCCATTGCATGGATGGGGGGCGGGCGGACGCCAGTGTGGGCTTGGCCTCCTTGGCAGAGGTGTGAACATAAAAAAAAAGAAAAAAAAAAAAAAGAAAATAAAAATGAAAAAAGTTGTGATGGTGATGCAGAGGGGACACTGGTGCAGACGGGGGAGGGGGGTCACGGAAGGAGGGTTTGGGGGGGAGTGAGGGTGTGTGCCCTGTCTAGGCTACCCCACTTTGGTGGGACACAGCCCAGGTATATAGATAGATAGATATATAATAATAAATGATAATTTTACTCTTACTTCAGTAACATTTGTGTTGACTACATCTAAAAGCAGCAAAAGCTTTTTTTTGACAATATTAAAGGAAAAATATTCTGCATTTTTCATATTGCTGTTAGCCCACTCTTGAGTTTTAGTGCCCTAAATTTGCCGTCTGATGTTTCAAAACAAATAAAAAACGTTCTTATTCATTCTATGACCTCTGTTACCAGCCACTATGAAATTACAATTACTGAGTGCATCCAGCCAGCAGATGGCACCAGCGCAACATACAATCTAGTGAAGTTAGCACTGAAAAGAAGTTCCGATTCAGATTTGTTGCAGCGGTTATCATGTTTAGAGGCAGAAATGCTCATAACGAGTTTAGTGATAATTTAAGGACTTAAAACGGCAGAATATTCTCGGATATGTGACATTGATGATCTGAAAATACGTCCCGGATAGAAGGAGTTTGCAGGAAGTGTGTTTAACACTCGGGGGGGGACTGAATGCAACTCCAGGTATGTTTTTGATGACGGAACACTGTAGAATATGTGTCCTTTAAATTCTTTGAACATTTGTGTTTCTTGCATCATTCCTTCAGATATTATGTTGTTTTTTCTCATTTTTGCAGGCTATTTTTTATTTATCTATTTATTTTCCCCAAATATGTTTTTTTTTACTTTGCCTTGGTTTGTACTTCTACTTGAGTCACCCTTTTTCAAATAATAGAGTATAGTGACATTGTGAAGAGCAAGAACATCCAACTATCATTTTGAAGACATTTGAGTTCTTTTAAAGGGCTTGTACCTGATTTTGAACCGTTAGCCCCACCCACATAGTCCCTCCTTTCACTCAATATTGCACCATGACTCAGAAACGACTGGTATAGTCTTATGCACTTGTTTCCATATAGTTCCTCTAACGCTCCTTAAAACGAGCTTTTAGCACTTATGAAACTGCACCATCACCATAGCAGAGAATCACATGTCTGGCAGTCAAGCAGTTTTGTTCCCACGATTCATAGTGTATTGTTACTGTTCGTTTTTGTTGCTTCCCCTTACCCTAGCCGAGCTGGGTTGTAACAGTACAACGTGCCTGATTGGCTTTCCTTACAAAGTGCGTATATAATATGCACAGATTATACACTACAAACCCAATGTCTTTCCATGAAGTTGCTTCTATCAAACAATGTGTAATGTAAAGAGAATTTATCTTAACTTGAGTAAATAAAAATCAGGTACAGGGCCTTTAACAACTCTTCAACTGTAGAAGAGCAGTAGAAGACTGTAGGCTGACGATTCAGGAGAAGACTTCTTTAATATCAACCTTTATCATTCCAAGTGATCTTCTCTCACCTCTGATTTACTGTGTTGCTTCTGTTGAAGTTATTTTTTGTGGTCCTTCAGGGCAGGGTTTGTTTGGTGAACTTGTTATGATGCCCAGATTCTCAGATAGATTACTCTGTCAATCTTCGGCCCATCAAAGTGACATATAACTGCACAGGGCCTGGCTGGACTAGTTCCCATACTAACATACAATAATTACATGCCATCCAGTCAGTATAACCTTCACAGCTGTATGGTTTAATTCTTGGTGATTACGCAGCACTCCATTAACTTTTAATGGAGTTTCAATAAAACCCAGGTGTGTTTTCAGACTGGGCTAAATGTTTTAATGTGCCAGGTAATTTTGTGCCGTATTAGCAGTGAAACCGACTCGCGTTAACCTAACTGTCTGTGTGCAGGCCTTCTGGAGAGATAAAGGATTCTCTGGAGAGATCGTCACCGGCGCGTCCACAGACTGTCCCTTCTGCGTCACCTTCGATGCCACCAGCCCCTCGGGGAACCCTGCTCTGGTGGGCTTCATCGCAGGACAGCAGGCCACGCACTGGACCAAGAAAGAGGTACTGAGGCTTTTTCTCTTTGACGTTAATTGCTCTTAAAGGAACAGCATTACATTTGAGGAACATGACCTATCTGTGTCCCCAAGTACGAGTTAAACATGTTCCAATGAAATACAGCTTTTACTGTTGACAATTGTTATGTTGATTTACTCTTAAAGCAGAACTAAGTAACTTCCGCGAAAGAGCTCCCCCTGCAGCTCTCTTTTGGAAATACACTGCTAGTGAAGAGACACAGGAGCTTTTTTTTTTGTTTGTTTTTTTTTTTTTACTGAAAAAAGGAAGTGCAAGCAAATACGAAAACATTTCACTTGTGTTACGACCCGGCTCGTTGAGCCGCAACAGAGAAAGGTGACGGAGACGGCATAAAAGGTTTAAGCCCCTTTGCTGAGCATTTATTCAATAAGTTAACAATAAATATGTGCAAATGTAGCGCTAAAGGTGCGTCGTGACGAGCAGCGGCGTGGCCAGGTGGTGCAGCCAGAGGAGCAGCCCTGGGCGTAGGAGGCGGGTCCCTTTTATAGGTGGCTGGACGCGCTGGGCCCTAGCACATCCGGGTCACCTCAAAGTAGACATACAATTAGTAAATACAAAGACGGCACTAGGGGCCGTAACACTTGCCAAATATTTTAAAAAGAAATAGAGCCAGGGTTTCTCAGGAGAGCTGTCTTTAGGTCAGTGTCAGGAAACGTTACAAGGCTGCTTTTCCACCCAGAGACAGCAGGGGGAGATTTTTAAGGAGTAAGAGTGTCGGATACATACTTTACACGAACATACATTTACCTGAAGAAAGTCACAGGTGATGTCAGTAAAAGTGGTTTATTGTTAGTGCATGGGTCAAGCAATCAATGCAACCCTAAAGTGACCCACTATCCCAAGACAACTGCAGTAAAACAAGTTTAACCAGGAAAGTCATTTGAGACCAAGTTCTCATTGATAGTGGTGGCCTGGGTAAGACTTTGTTTTACTACTTTAGATGGAGGATTAGTCTGTTGTGCGTAGTTTTACTCCCAGAATATTGTTGCTGTGAGACAGTCACGCAGTCACTGTGTCGCCAATATTTAATATTACTTCAATACTACTAATGTCTAAAACTTGTAAATATACTAGGGGTGTTCATGGTTAGCTTGACTACCTGATTAACCATCACCGAGTGATTAGTTGTCACGTTTCATTGGCCTTGACTCATACTTCATCAGAAGGTACCCAAGTGTTCTCATTTTACTGATCTATGAGTGAAACAATGAAAAAAATACAGTTGTTATCTCGTTAAAGCTTGAGCAAACCTGAGTGACACTATTAATCGCACATGGTTTATTAAACTTGGATGTTACATTAATGAAGAAAACAGATTATTCACCTTTTTGCCTCGAATGGAAAACTATCAATCTTTTACTTTACAACGTGACTTTATATTTAAGTGTATTTTATTCATAATCAGAACTGAACACTGAGCTGGAACATTCAGCCGTGTTGTGCACAGTTCAAAGACCTGTCGCTGTCTCGCTGCTCTGCGTTTATCTCGTAATGCACTGTGGGTTAATTATGACTCACAGTAAAAAAAACAACTACAGAAAAGCACTCCGTTGACATTACTGATTTACCATCTATTGACCGCAAAAGGCTCTAACAAGAAAAAATGTAAGACGTGCATCCCTAACATGTACAATATAATGCAATAGGTTCTAGTGGTGGAAAGTAAATAAGTACAAAAGTAAAAGCAATGTACTTAAGGTACATTTTTAAGTATCTGCATCGTACTGTACTGTGTTAAGTTGTTTTTACAGTGGGTACTTTTTACTTTTACTTCACTACATTTAAGTATCTGTACTTTTTTACTCCACATTCTTTTACTGAACTGAAAAGTATAAAGTACTTTTCATTTTGTTTGAGGGGTTATTTTTAGTATGTTGATGGTGGAATTCCGCCTGAAGGTTTTGAGTTCAATCTCAACAACAAGCAAAACATATATGCATACTTTACCTAAATTATGCCATTTAATACATAAAATTGGTCTCATAATCTACATGAAATACTTAGATTTTTAAACATGTACTTCAACATGTTTTCTTATTTATATTTTTTTAATGATACTTTTACTTACTATGAGTTCTTTTTTGCACACTGTACTATTACTTGAGTAACAAAATTGAGTTCTTCTTCCATCACTGATAGGTTCATAATAAAGGGCAGTATATTCTCCATAAACAAAGTAAACCCAGAGCCGTTTTCCTTTTGTCCCTATTCCATTTCCATTTACCGCGCAGCACTATTTCTTGTCACAGGTTCAATTGTGTTCCATGCAATGCTGATGTATTGTTTTAATTTACATCTCAGCTCCTGCACAGCTTCGTGCACCTCACACACACCCAAACTTTAGACAAAGTAGTGCAGTGTTTATGGCAAAACTTCCAAACTCACCGATCCCAGACACTTGAACAATATACTTTGTGCTTTATAAATGAGTCTTCTATTAAGTGAAGTGATGTGCGATGGTGTGGCGCTGTCAGTAAGCATTCGCCTTCCAACCAGAATGCAACAGGATCGAATTTTACACGCCCCTGGTTAAAACACTTACCGCATCCTGAAGTACTGTCTGATTAGTTCATTGTGGGGAGCTTGAAATGTCCTACAGTATACAGAAAAGAGTGCTTTTAAAGGGCCTGTACCTGATTTTGAACATGAGAAAGGAACATGTTTTTGTTTGAACCGTTAGCCCCACCCACATAGTCCTTCCTTTCACTTAATATTCACCTTATTCCGGAAGTTGCCGTACGCGCTGCCATCTTGTTTCCGTTGTATTAGTTTACAGAAGGGCAGACGAGCTCAGCAGAAAATAGTTCTACATGGACTAAAAAGCCGTTTTCTGGCCGCCCAGGAAATTGGAGCATTGTTGACTTGTTGTTGCTCGTGTTCATTAAACATTTTACACAAATCAACCTACTTTATGTAACATTTAGTGGCGAGACTTTTCCCTTGTTCGTCATTAGCTTTAACGGAGTTCTCGTCAAACGAAAGCGCGTTTACAACAAAAGTGCATATCTGTGGCAAAAAACGGCAAAAGTGGGCGGGGCAGAATAAGGTGAATTACACCATGACTCAGACATGACTGTCTGGAATAGTTTTATGCAGTTATTTCCATATAGTTCCTCTGACTCTGCTTATAATGAGCTTTTAGCACTTGAAACTGCACCATGACAGAGAATCACATTTCTGGGATTAGGGCTGTGGTTGACAAAAGAAATTCTTGGTCGACTAAAGACCCGAACCCGCCGGAAATGTCAGGGCGCAGCCATGCACCTACGAGTGGGCGGTAACCATAGAGGCAACGACGGCAGTACGTCAGCAAAAGGCCGCCCCAAAGTCGGCCTCCCCCCGCCTCCCCACTGAGGGGGGAGTGGTGGGGGCTAACCCGCGGCCATTTTGAATTCTCCATGAATGAGCCGCATTATCATGAATGGGGCGGAGCGACGACCGTCTGTCCACTATTTTTATGTCTATGGTCCGAACATGACTTGGCCCGAGTCATTTGCTCCATGATTCGACCCGGGCCCGCACACGTATGTCCGAACCCGACCCAAGCCCGGGTTTCAAGTGTTTAGTGTTCTACCTGCACCAATGTGACGTCTCCTGTACCAGACGGGCCTGTTCCTCCTCTGACGCTGGCCCACATGAGCTCTCTCCCTCACGCTTTTCTTCAGCTTTTTGGGAAGGCATCCATGGCTCTCTCGCGCTCTCCTCCACCGCTCTCTATTTCTCTCTCCTCCACCCCGTGTAGCAGCCGCGCACCCACTTTATTAAAGGATGAGGAGGAAAACAACACAGCACTGGCTGCATATTGCGCTCTTTCAAAGTGGAGCGCATGTTAAAACACACATGTGCACCTCTGCCCCCTGAGCCCGAACCTGGCACGACCCGACATGGCCCAGGCCCGACTCAACCCAACAGCAGAGCAGAAAATGTGCCGGCTCGTCTAAGAATCTAAGCTCTACAGTTGATCAATTAGTTGACTAAAGGGTGGTGTGGCAAAAATTATATCAAAACTAATGATTAAAATGCTCTTTTTTAGTTCAAGGTTTTAGACAATAAAAGGTTTATTTAACATTTTCAACACTAAATAACTGTAGAAAGATAACAAGATATTGCCGTAATAAAAACTGTAAAGCATAGGCAAAAAATGCAAGGCACACTGACAAAGTTAAAAGTCCTGTATTGTGGACAGGTACACTAACGTGTCACGACCGTGGCGGTCTTCATCAGGGCATTGGAAGACCGCCACGGTCAAAACGCGTTGGTGTCCCTGTCCTTAGTCAGTGTGCCTTGTATTTTTTGCCTGTGCTTAAACAGTTTTTAATACGGCAATATTCTGTTACGTATTCATCCTCGAAGAGCACCTGACCTTTGTACTTGTTTTCTTTCGTTTTGGACCCAGTGAAGCACTTACTCTTTATTCTTTTAGAACAAAATAATTGTACTTTCTTTATTAAACATTGTGGTCTTGTCCTTTATTTGATTAAGTTCATAATAATTCTAAAACTATTCACAAAAGGTCACATTTTAACTAGTTAAGGGTCGTTTTCCCAGTATTAATACTTGTTCAAATGACTATCTATTTTCAATACAAGTTTTAGCATCTGATTTTCGATACTTTTGACAACCCTAGATCAGACTTAGTTTGTTCTGAAGCTTTGTCATTACGTTCCAGTGACATCTGGAGCATAAATCCCCTCTCCTTGTCTCTGCTGTAGATTTCACATCCATGCTGTTCATTCAGAATCTCTGCAAAGTTCCTCTTTACATTTTGCAAGTGGTCTCTTCTTTTAGTTTTGTTACTTTCTGTTTTGAACGCCCCATGTGGACGCACACAATTACTAAACCACCTCCATTTTTAAGTTCTCTTGGAAAATATATCCGTTTTGTCTTCTTGTAATTCTTGAAACATCACATAGCTCCTTATAATTCTAAAGGGACACAGTGATCAAAGTAGTTTTAGTAAAATACAAGATAAGAGGACTGGTTATGAAACATGTATAACTGTAAAACAGTAGTATAATTATCATTTAACATCATCATCTGTTATAATTCATGCAGTTTTCCATAATTATTCCTTTTTTTTGTCATAACTTGCTTTTTTTCACAACCTAAACGCACATCAGGCTTTTTAATTGTAGTGCTTGGATCATGTGTCTGAGCCAAAACATAAAATGGATTTTTCGTCCTATTAGTGCAGTCAGCGATTAAAATTTTTTTATCTGATTAATCACACTTTGCATTTGTGGTTAATTACGATTAATCGCATCACATGCTTTTTGAAGTGTCATTATTAACATGTCTGTTTTGAGGTTTTTGAAGTCTGTGCACATTTTCTTCTGAAAATTAAACAATTTAATTATTTCACATATCTGAATACATAATTTAAAAGACAAACTAATGACGTCTAAACATTGCATTTCATGTTGAATCGTTGGCATCTGTTTCATTTAAATCTAGGCTACTTGACTAAACTATAGGTTTAGTGGATTAAGGCCCTTCCATAGACCGTACATATCACTGGACTGTTGGAGCCCGCTAGCCACCGCGTTCCAAATAGAAAGTATCCATGGAGGTGGTCCTGGCTCCATAAAGCCGAGCTGCCATTCACTTTCTATTGTGACATTGGTGCCCTTTACTCTGTAACTGTTTCGGTCAAACTCACCATCTGGAACTAAAATGTCTGTTTTGACACACTCTACATGATCCTGGTGTTTTTTTCTCGTTGGTTGTTCATAAATCAAGTTATTAGCAATAATAACTGACCAATCAGGTGCTTCCTTCTCCAGGGGCAGTTTTCGCTTGTGTTAGCAACAGGTTGATTGACAGCTAGCGCCGCACGTTGCCACCGTCTCCTCCCGCCGAGGTGCGGAAACCGTTAACAACTTCGCTCCTGATTAGTCCGTGTGGTTGCCACGATACACACTCGGATCTCCAAATATGGAGTCTGGCGCCACTTTAGCCGCTATAACTGCTCGTTACGATTGGCTTCATTTGGCTATGGGTGATGTCACACTCCCATAGTCCATCGACATGTACAGTTTATGGGCCCTTCGTACGCTCACAGAAGTACAGTTATAGAGGTAACTGACATTTATGGTGACAGATGGAGCTGGTGTTGGTCTGGCGTCTACAAGTGTCTGTAATAGTTTGGTGAAATGTTTGGTTCAGTTTACTTCTTTCAGCGCTCACATACGAGTTTGTTTTCGTCAGGGAGCACACACGGTTTGACACATGATCTCCGTCGCGTTTGGTTTGTTCTGCCACGTGGAGCCAAGCCAGCTGCTCCGCTCTCGTAAACATCAGCCGCTGAATGATCTGTGCTTTTCCACGTGAGGACTGATGGATTATAAGTGTAAAATAAACTGCGTGATTACAGCTGCTCCTGTTCCTTTTTTCTTCGCGCAGGTAAAGCCTCCTGCGTGATCTAAAAAGTCCTGTTTTGTCAAATCAAACCATGTGACAAATCTTGACAGCCTGAATTATAATTCACATGACACCAACTGAGCTTAGTGCTGAAAGCAGTAGCCACGTTTCGACTGGCCCTGGTCACCGACTGGTTTACAGGTCCTGACACGTGAGCAGCTCGTACATAACTCATGTTTTCTTAAGAAATAAAATCTAAATTGTCCCTAAAAAAATTTTTTTTTGTTGCAATTATTTCACTTCTCAGCCTCCACGTCACATTTTACTTGTCTCTTCATGTAATGCATTGGGGTTGGATAATGTTAATTTGGGAAATGAAATATAATACATTGGGTCTTGATGTGAATGTGTCGTAAATAAGAAACCGATGCTAACATTCGCTAGCTTTCTTTTGCTAAGTCTGTTGGCTCAATAAATAGAGTTATCATCACTGGAAGTACGACGGTTTATCACAAAATCAAGTCAGTGTTTGGAGAGGAATCATTTTTTGTTTAAACCTGATTTTTGATGTTTCGTTCTCATCTCAGTCTTCCTTCTCGCTTGTCATTTTCTTCAAGTATGAAGGATGTAAAAAAGCTATGAGCTCATTTACCTGACATGTTTCGGTGGTGGTTTTCCGTCCTCTTTAAGCTCATAGCCTTTTAATATCTGTCTTATTAGGAGAAAATCACAAATTAAAATGTAAAAAGAGACAGGATGATTTTTCCAAATAAAACACAAACTCTCTTGTCCAATCATCTCACGCTAAACCATTTCGAGAGTAAGCTGGCACCCTCTGGAAGCTGGTATCTCCAATGGCCCCTTCGGAACCCCCTTAAGTTGAAACACTACAGGTGAATGGAAAAACATCTTCTCAATTTCAAACTTCTGTAGTTTACTCACATAACACTTTTTCGTCATGTCATGTTTTTATATAGAAATAAGGCCTTTTATGTGTAAAAATGGCCAAAAATACACATATTTGGGATATTTAAATTTGAAAAATGGACAACACCGGGTTTAATTTTCTTGTTTTATTTTGTACACACGTTAGTTACAAAACATTTACAAAGGGGATTTTGGATATTTATTTTCTCATTTCGTTTTTTAAGTAAACTAGATTGGACTGAAAATTGCCCTTCAAATTTTGCCTCATTTTTTTTTTAACTTAAAACTTAAATAAATCTGTTTAAGAATTCGATATTAAAAAATCCTTCAGTACATTGTGTCAAAATCTTGTTGAGTCGTGTGGGATCTACTTTAAGACCCGATCCAGTCCAAAGCAAACTCTAAAATTATCCAAAAAGTCTGGTACAAACATACAGGATTAGTTTACAAGACTACATCAAACATGCATCAACAAAACTCCCCCAGGAAACTTTCCGATGAGGGAACATTAATAAACAACTGAAAACATTTTAAAACATCTTTGGTCATGCATACAATAAAAACTGTTCTTTCAACCGCACTGTGACTTTGATATTATTTTTGTATGACCTCCGTTGCTAGGCCGCGAGGTCGACCACATTCACACCCTTTGTCAGCACAGCACTTGTTATGAGAAGGTGTAAGAAAAACAAATGTATCCTGCAATGACGAGAGAGGTGAGCGAGCATTAACAGGAGAACAGTGATTTGTCTGTGTGTGTGTGTTTGTTAAGGCGAGACACAACAGGCAAAACTCATTTGTTTTTTGGTCGGTTTGCTCTCTCAACATATTGGCTTTCATGTGGAAACAACAAACTTGTCCAGTCTGTTCTTAAAAATATTTTATTCTTCTATTTATTCCACTTCATCCACAGATTTCTATGTTTTCTTTAAATGCATTTTTCTCCCGTAGGGACGTAAGGATCACCACTTAAAGGTCCCATAACATGCAAAATCGACTTTTCAGAGGTTTTAACCTTCCTACAGTGCTATTTGGGCCTCGTATGTGTGCCCAAAGTGGTTTTTTGATTGATTCCCGCATGTTTTCGCTAGAGAACTGTCTTTTTCGTCCCCCTCGGGTGAGCAGCAGACGGGGGCTCCTCACAAGGATGACGCGGTGTTTAAGCCACGCCTCCGGGAAGCGCGCAGCCGCAATAATAAAAACAGCTAATGCTAATGCTATACAGTAATTACACGATGGATACGACAGATAGAAGAGTTAGCTTGTTATTTACCAAACGGCAACGTCTGTCGTCGAGGTACTGGAGCACGTCAAACTCCAGGTCAGATCCAGGACGTAGGACTCAGCACGACGCACCATCAGGACGGATAAAATGTTTATTCCCGTGTTTGTGTATCGCTGTTTACCGGAGCACACGGCGCATGCGCACTATCTCCGCTCTAGGCTTCGGCACGAGTTGGGCGGGGGAGGCGCGCGAGTTGGGCGGGGGAGGCAGCCTGCTCTCTGTTCGGGGGGGTCAGATCTCAGAGTGAGCCGTTTGCTTTTGCAAGGAGGGGGGCCAGTCCAAGAAATGGGTGTTTTTTGGAAACTGTTATGTTATGGATATTGCACAACGCAAAATTTGATCAACAAAGCCCTTAGAATAGACTGTGTAAAGGGGAAAATAGCAGAATATGGGACCTTTAAAGTAGAACCCATACACACCAAACTTTACAGTCAACACTCAACAAGATTTTGTCGAAACATACCAAGGGATTTTTTTATATCCAATTCCAAAACTGATTTACTGAAGTTTTCAGTTAAAGAACTAAGGCAAAATTTGAACACATGCTGTATGAAAAAACACAATTCACGGGAAATAAGCCGAGAAAGCAGGGGAAGCTAGTCGTTTTCTATTTCCGATTAAGTGCGCTGATTCAAAAGATGCAGGTATTTAATAATATTTAATGATTAATATTGCACAACCGAAAATACTATATAAAATGTCTGTAGGGTAGACTTTAAACTAATGTTGTTCCGGGTTTGGATTTAATGAGTAACGCAATGTGTCTTGAGTGGTGCTATTTTTATTTTTCCTGCACAATAGACAAAACAGCTTAATTGACTCTGTGCACGCTCTGTTCGACACCTGGTCCTTGTACCGGCAAAGTCATTTCTGGTCTGGCACTCTGCTGCTTTTCTCACCAGGATACTTTACGTTAAAAGCACTCCAGCTCTCGAGTAATTACATGAAAAAAGTAAGTATTAGTTGTGTTAGTGAAAACGGGTCATTAATGACGGTTAGAT
Source organism: Rhinogobius similis (assembly GCA_019453435.1). Classification (NCBI taxonomy): domain Eukaryota; kingdom Metazoa; phylum Chordata; class Actinopteri; order Gobiiformes; family Gobiidae; genus Rhinogobius; species Rhinogobius similis. The sequence continues at coordinate 45,960,046 of CM033619.1, forward strand.
GGCTGGGTTGCTTAAAAGTGTCACATGTTACCGCGTCAGCAATGCTAGCACTTCTCAATAGCATAGCCTACTTACCCTCGTAGCTGTGGATGTAGCTGGAAATGTGAGCAGGAGAGAGGGAAATCGCAAGACTATAGACATCATTTATTGGAATTTTTGGCAGATCCCGGAGGCGTCTGAAAAGTGACATTTTGAAGTCAAACGTAGCGCTACGTTTGGCTACATGGCTACATACATAGGAAGAGCAGCCGTTAGGTCGCGTCGAACGTTACGCAAATTTTTTTACCCAACCCACTTATACCACAAACAGCCACTTTGCACTGATGGCTATGCAAGCAAAAGATTATTTTCTAGAATATCTTTTTTTCACAATTAGAGTAAGGTTAGGGTTAGGATTGTGGTTAGATTTAGGGACAGATAATTTGGTTAAATTTAGGGCTTTAGGGCAGGTAGCTAACAGTTAGGGTTAGGGCTCAGCAGAACTGCGTTGTAGAAAAAAGGAACACAACAAAACCCTCTAGCTAGGTAAACCATGCTCAAACTGCGACGCTTTATCCCCTGGCTTTGTGCAAGAAGCAATATGCATTCTGGGTTTACATAAAACTTTGAGCTTCTATACATCGCAAACTCAAAACACAACATAAAAAACACATTTGTTCTTAATTACAGTAACTGCTTCATGAATATTCCTCCCCTGTCCTGGCTGGCCTCTGATATTATTCATGTTTTCTCACTTTAAAACAATAATATCAGCCTTCCCTCTGGTCTTTTGCCACCACTGTTGACCTTATCCCATTTACTCTGTTGTTTTCCTCACACTGTGCCGAGCTGCATACACTTGTAAATAATTAAAATGCGCCGCTCGCCCCTAAACAGAGAGAAATGATGTTGGAACATAGAGCAGCGGTGAACTTTGAGGTTAGCAGACATATTGTTTCTCCGTCAGATTGGATTTGCTCTTTGCACATTACACCGGTGTTCCTGCAGGGCTTTGCATCATCTGTAGACTACCGTTCTAGCTGGCAAAAAGCACTGGGACGTTATTGTAAACCTTATAATTTCATACCTCTGAAAAGAGATTCAAAAGTTCTTGAAATATACCCTAGAAAAGGCAAGAACGTGACAAGTCAACTGTAGAAGGTCAATGTCAGTTGTTTGCAGAGCGGTAAATACATGTTCAGTTGAATTTATTTACCCCAGTATTACAGCAGATGCCTCCTTACAGACACTTTAAAGTGCTCTGTCATTAGAATGTTAAAATTGAGGCAAACCGAAGCAGACAATAATGTTTCAATGATTAAATGCCAATGGTTTAAGTCTTTAAAACCAGACATAAACAACAATTTAGTTTCTATGGTAGAAATATCAATTTTGCTAGCTGTTCTATTCGAAAAGATGGAAAAATATTTTTTCCTAACCTCAAAATTGTATTTAAGCGTCACAAAAAGTATAATTAATGTGTAAATTATGTACTACATATGTAGATAAAGTCAAAAATGATTGAGTTGATGTTTGTATTTCTAGAGCACAGTTCTTACAAAAGTAAGTCATAGTGCTTACTATCAAAAAACACATTAAAATTACAATACAATACAAGATAAATCACAAGACAAAAAATTAAAGCACAACAAATAATTACATTAAAATGTACCTAAATGCAGGTCAAATTCCCTCAGTCATATGCATGGCTTATTTGGAGAGGCCAGTGATTAGGCCGTCATAGTAGTACCTACAGGAGACTAATCCATGGATACATCTCTACAAGTCTTTTTATTTTATTTTAGCAATGTTCTTCAGATGGTAAAACAACTGCTGTTGTTTTGAATTTAATGTGGCTGCTAAAGTTCAAATCTGAGTCCACAATTACTCCTAAATTTTTCACTTGATTTGTAGGTTTTAGAGCAAGAGACTGGAGGTCATTTTGTCTTTGTTTCGGCGGGCCAAAAACATGATTTCAGTCTTGTCTTAGATCAGCTGGACAAGTTGTTTTGCATCCACACACTGGTATTCACCTGCTGTCATAGACATAGATAGATAGATCTGACTGTCGTCTGCAGAGTTGTGGTAGGATATTCCACTGTTGTGTATTGACGAACCTAATGGCATCTACAGGTTGAATGGAAGAGGTCGCAGGATTGACCCTTGGGGAACCCCATGTGGTCTGAGACACAGTCAGTAATCTGAACAAAATACTCCCTGTCTATAAGTATTTGTCCAGAAAATCCTAAAAAAAAAAAAAAAAAAGTGTATATAATCTCCTAAACAAATAATGTCAAATACAACAGTAAATGCCATTAAACCTGGTTCTGATTTCACAAACATGTCTGAGTGGTTTTCATTTGACAAAACCACCTTTTTTTTCATATTATGTCATATTCTGAGGCTTATCCAAGTTTCTCCATTGAAACAACTTAATTTAAGTTCACTTTTGCTTCACTTTCACTTTTAGAAAGCTTATGTTTACATTTTTTAATTTGGCTTCACAAAAATGTTGAAAGTGAAACATCCCGAGCAAATAAGAGATAAGAGAGAGATCCTTTATTTGTCCCACAATGGGGAAATTCCACTGTTGCAACACACAGTTTGGGACAGGAATGAAAGAAATAGGTGCATGCAATAAAAACAGGATAAATAAACATGGTCATAAAAAAATACAATATAAAGTATAAAGTGCACACTCTTATTTACAGTAAAAAAATGGGGTCACCACCTGTCCTTCTCAGCAAGGGAAAATACAAAAAGCCCAGAGGGAAAAAACCTCAAGACGCTCACTCCCATGGACGGACAGGCTTAGCATAATCTTGCTCAAAGTCGGACTTTGAGTGATTCCTGTGGGTTTGAATAATCCTTCATTTGATGCTTGAGTGCTCAGAAAGGCTCTGTTTATGCCGATCACTTATTCCCGCCCAAGGTAATTTACTTTTGAAAAATTTAGACTCCGGGTCATATGGTGCGTTCCAGGCAACTGGTAACTGCGAGTTTTCCGACCTTTGATAGGAAAAAATCCCCTTCAACACCAGCTGTGATTGCTACTTGTGAACTTAGACATGCTTAAAGGGGTCCCACTTTACAAACGCAATAAACTGTGACCTATTGCAACTAAAATAGATCAGAGTGGTTCACCGCCACAGGAACTTTGTAAGCGTTTCTCAGCTTGACAATAGTCATTTACCATGGTTTAGCTTTTACGTTTCTTTAGAGTACGGTTTAGCATTAGCCCTTCATTGTAATGCATAGCCATAGGTTACAGGGGGTTGCAGTTCCTTATGGTCTGTTTGTGTTCAGACAATCTGTTATTTGTTTACGTTTTGCTCGGCCTATGTAGAATCGCCTGAATGTAGAATGAACACTCATGTCCACATATCACATGGGTGGTATTACAATTAATGATTGTTCTTATGGCAAAACTTTGGCTTCATGTTATGTCCATGAACGTATTAGTCCTTTGTACATGTTCAAAGAAAGTACAGTTACCACACCTTTAGAAGCTAGCTTTAGTGTCCATTTAAATTGTTTACATTGAAGTTAATTCAGCTGGAACACTCAAATATGTTGGAAAAAATAATAATTCTGTAGCTATTTTTCACAAATAAAAGCACTGTAAATGAAAATACCACTAAGAAGAGATGGGGTCTGAAGCAGAGAATTTGTTCTGCAGGAGTGTTTTCTGCATGGACTTGTTTCTATTATTAAATAATTTTAGATCTTTATTGAGGTTTAGAATGAAAAAAGAAAAATTCACGTACTTGATGATAGCTGAAGGAACCATTCAGCAGATGAGGACGGGAAGGAAAGTTACTAATTGATTTGATAATGGACGTAATAATGGATAATAATTACACTGGGTCTAACTAGGTGCATTGTTTTAAGTGCTAATATTCAATACCTGTCCATTGAGGCTTTTAAAAGGATTAGTCCAGAAAGAAATGCTAAAGTCTATAGAAAGGACACATAAGACTGAAGCTTGTCACTCAGAATCCGTGTTATTCTACAGGCAGACGGTGAAAGAAAAAAGCCGTGGAACAAATCCGAATATACATCAACTGGTAAAAGAGAAGCTCACAGACGTTTTGGTTTTAACCTCATTTAAACTGCTTCACTTCTGAGTGCACTAGCAGAAGGCAACATCTTGGGCCCCAAACCATTATGACACAAAACTCACTTTAGTTAACTTTAAAAATGCTTACTTCTTTTCCTGAAGTTCCTGAAGTGGAAATGGCAGCGCTGGGAGCCACAGTGGAGATGACGGAGAGTTCTTGGACGCACTCCTGCTGCATCTGTCGCCCCGTTTTATGGAGATCGGAGTCCGCCAGGCCCACACCACTCTATAACTCACAGTGAGCTACGGTTCTACCCCTGGCCACTGCTGACCACAACTGACCTATTCAAATCCACTGCCTGTCACTCGGAGGCCTGGGATTCGAGCGGTTACCACAAGTGTTCATTTGCAGAGGCGGGAAAAGTAGACAAGTGTACATAAGTTAAAGCAATGTTAAAACAAATGACTTAAGTAGTCCATGGTAGAAGAAGCAAGTACAAAGTAAAAAAGTATTTGATTTGATTTTAATAATCTTTATTTAACCAAGGAAAAAAGGAACAATATTGTGATCAAAACGTCTTTTTCAAGGTAAATTATCCATCGTTTTGATGACCAGGTGGTGGGGGGCGTGGCTAGTCAAATGTGTCAGGGCAAAAATCACAGAACTATAATTAAAACTGGAAGATGAACCCAAAATGGCGCCCTGTTTATCCCTATGGCGTGTGCTCAAGTTCTTTACTTCCGCGTTTTTTCCTGATATGGAGGCTGCCATCTTTGCTTCAGGGGCACCACGTGACAATCCCCCATGATGCTTTGAGCGATGTGAGCGACCACGCAGCTGCAAGTTTTTGTGTTAACGTCAGCTTGTGTGATTGTAATTGTATTCTTCATGTTAGACACACGTGAAAGAATCTGAAATGAAATAAAATACAGCTTACAGGTATCGCTAGTCTAGTCATGTCTATGTGCTTCTGTTTATATCGTCCAACGTGCTCGTTCACGTGGCTCCCATATGTTGACTGTGACATCACTTAATATAAAATTGGTAATTTCGGTGACTTTAGAAACAGTCAAGAAGAACATTTCCTTCAATTTTATTTAAATACTGATAATAATCAAGTACTGTCTGCAATTATAATGTGTAATTATAGAAAAAGGCCCAAGAGGCTGCAGTACCTCACACGGCCACTAATCAATCTGGGACACGGATGGAGGGGGCGTGCCTTATCCAGTTCATTTAATACATCCATGGCAAAAACAACCAAGACTACATAATGAATTTCATTAATGGACATAGCAAACTACTATCCATCTCCTGAATCAGCACACTTACCGAGAAATAGAAAGCAACTAGCTTCTGCTTGGTGTCTCAGCTTTTTTCGCTCTTCCTCCGCGTAAAGCAGAACTAAGTAACTTCAGTGACAGAGCTCCCCCTGCGGCTCTTTTGAGAAAATACATTGCCAGTAAAAGACGCAGAAACTTCTATTTTTTCCTCTTCTTTTTTCTATTGAAATAAGGACATACAATGACACACACACTAAAAAAATTAAATTTGCCAAATTTTAAAAAAGAGTCAGGGTTTCTCAGGAGAGTTGTCTTCAGGTTAACATCAGGAAGTGTTACAAGGCTGGTTTGTTGAGAAAAATAACTTGCGTTCAAAGCAAAACGATGTGAAATGAACGTAATGTCGACAGGTTCAGTGTTCCTGTTCCCTTCGGCTTTGCCCGCTTCCTCTGGGCTGCGGCTGCTTTTCTTTTTTTTTTTTTTATACATATTGTACAAAAGCATGGATGGGAAACACAAGTGCATTTCTCATGTAAATCTTGCTTGTACAGATCATGAAGAGATAGAACACTTCCTGGAGGAGGAGGGTACCTTGGTTCTCAGAAAACCCTGCCCTCTGTTTCGAATGACTAAAGCTAATGTATGCACGGATGAAAGAAATAACCGCTTTGGGGTTGTTTTGAGGTGCAAGTAACACTAATAAAAGGTTAAAAGCTCACGAGCCTTCACATCTACAGAATAATCCATGGAAAAAGTTGTGCTTTCTATTGATTCTATTGCATCGATGGAGAGTTTCCCCCCATTCCAGACCACGCGTTGCCGACTGCATCTATAAATATGTGCGAATCTGGCGGTTTTGACCGATATTCATCACAGAAATCCTTTTTTTAATCTGAGTTTTGCTGACTTTTTTTTATCAACTCGGATGCCAGAGTTGCGTGACTCGCCGCAACGACAAAACAGAGTCCGAATCGCTCTGTGAATAAATGCGCTAAAGAGTCCGCTTAGGGATGCAGCGAACGAGGTGCCGGGACTAAGGTGGACATTCGGATTCAGCCATTGTAACTTACGGCCCCGTCTCTCGCTGCTTTTATCTCTCCAGCTGTGAAAGAGACAACAAATGTATGCAGCTCCGTGACTGAAGTGTGTTTGCTTATTCGTGCAGGCTGCAGAGAGAAGAAAAGCAGTGGTTTCCAGCCTGGTGCGCTACCTGGGACCTGAAGCGGACTCTTTTATCCACTATGAAGACAAGGTAAGCGGCAAGGCAGTGTCTGACGTGAGTAAACATATACCGAAGGTGGTTTGGGGCCATTGCACTCAAATCTCTGGGGAGAAAGTTTGAAGCATACAACGCCAAGCACAAAGTAGTCGCAAGTTCACAAGAAGAAAAGACTTGCTTCAAATGCGCAGTAATAGAATAAAAAGCTGTCTGAGAAACACCCTTTTTACATAATGTTAGGAGTTATTTATTTATTTGCAGACATTACGAACCCTGCTGCTTTCACCGTCAACTTTCTATGTGCTCTGATTTCACTTTTGTTGTGAACTAGAATTAAGGAAAATATATAAAAAAGAGGATCAAAAAGACTCTATTTACTGATGCATTGGTTGCTCCCAAGCTAACGTTGTTAAGATGTTGTTCTTAATGTTTTGCCAGAAGTTAAATTTAAAAAAATGATAATAAATTGAAGCGCTAAGCAAATTAAATTAGGTTTACAAATCTGTATTTTCCTTCTAATGTCAAAGTTGTCGTGCATGTTGGTTTGAAGATATGCACACTTTGTATAGTGAGTATATCGTTAATATATTATGCAAAAAAAGAGCTGATTAAAATGAAAGATATGTTGTACACTTTCAAATAGGCTTGTATAAGGTGATATTTTTGCACTTTTGTGATTCATTTTACAGACATTTGACATTCGTCTGATCAGTGGACCTCAATGAATACGTTTAAAGACATGTTTTAACAGCTTTCTGCCGGACTTACATAATATTATATGAATATCATTATCAGGATACTCCAAAAATATACAGATATACATTTTTGTGATTATCGTCCATTTCACAATGACATTCAACTTATCAGTTACACTTTAGAATAACTTCACTTTTAATACATTTAATAAAGTACAAACATAACTCATACTTAACAAACTATTTGTTAAAAATGATTAATACCCTAACACCTTAATTTAACCTAATCATTCTTACTAAACTAAAAAAAAGAGAGAGAGAGAGAGAGAGAAAATACCCTAAACCCTACATCAAGGCTATTCAACATAAGAACTGGGGGCCAAATCAGGTCCTCAAAGGGATATGATCCGGTCTGGATTGCCAGTTCTGCAGATGTTGTTAAAGCCTTTCATATATATATATTTCATATTTCAAAAGCGTTGGCACTTTGGACACGTTTCTGGCCCCAAGGACAAAACCATCACAAAAATATGGGCCTCTGTAAAATAAACTTGAATAGCCCTGTCCTACATAATGCACTTTTAAGCCTTTTTTCATCCTTTATTTATACTATTAAAGGCGTACTTATTTCAAGCCTATCCATCCAGCATTATTTATAGACCTTAAAAATACGTAGTCTTATATTTTATTTTATGCACGTTTATGTCAATGCTACACAAAGAGTCAAATAAATAGTCGAGACAGAGATCTGCTGCTCTTCATATCCAATGGTGCTTATGAGAGGACAGTTCAAGAAAAAAACACATATAAGGCACTTACTTGGTTAGAAAAGTATATTAAAAGCCTTTGTATTTCAATGTTGAACCAGTTTTGGCTTCATTCACCACCCAGTTCATGTTCCTCACTGTGCTCTGCTCTGTTAAACTATTTTAGCTCACAATTGTAGATTCCATTGGTGTCACTGACAGGCATAGTACGAGCCACCTTCCCTCCTCTTGATCTGAAATGCCTTTTGGAGGGTTCGATTGGAGAGAAATGACCTTGAAAGTGGTCCCTTAACTGTTCTGAGTGGTGTGCCGCTGGAGGAAAGCAGCTCGTCAAAGGTGTGCGTTGTGCTGAGGACAGAAAGTGCAGCTGTACTAGATAAAGCTGAGCAAGAAAAAAAGTACCGTGGCAAAAAAAAAAAAAAAACTCACTGCATGATTCATTTCCCATCATTATGGACCACATACTGTATCTGCCATTGTAAAATGCTTTAAAGCCCTGTACCTGACTTTTATTCCTTCATATAAATACGCCTTGACTCATGCAGAGTGTGGCATTTTGAGTGGCTCATTATATAGTGCGTTCTAACAGCTTATATACTGATATATATTATTAACACTGTTTAGTAGGCTATAGCAATATATACTGTATGCTCCATTAACAATTTAAAACAAATGTCCCCTGTTTCAGAAATCCATAATTCTGGTCTCTGTCCAGTCCTAAGCCTTAAAAGCCGATGAAGCAGTTCTCCCAAACACACACATTGATTGTGCTCAACATAAATTTAGTTTTTACACGTAAAAGAGGTGAACCAAATAATATTACAGAAAGATAGTTGTACCTTCTTAAATGTGAACATCGTCAATTAACAGTTCCTGCACCATTTATTTAAATGGGTTTTGTATTTATTCAGTCTTTTGGAAAACACCAGACAAACTGACGGCATACCTTCCTCCAAAAAAGTTACACAGAAACTCTGATTTGTGCAGAGCGAGACAACACAACCAAACTTCCCGAGACGACTTGAGGCGAGACACTGCAGGAGGGTGGAGGAAAAAAAATCTTAAATTCAGAGATATCTATTTGAAACTTTTCTGTTGTAACTTTTTCATATGTATGCTTTTTTCTGTACAAAAATGTCCCAAATTGTATATATTAGGGACATAAAAATCTAAAAATGGATAGAGCATGGTTTAAATCTTGCATCATTTTGTGAACATATTGGATATGCTTTTAGGGCGCTGTACTTTTTTTTTTTTTTTTACTGTTCATAAACGAGAATACCTGAATTAGTTCATGTTACTGTTTACATCAGTCACATGTATCGCTCACTTTCCTAATGCAGTTGCAGTGTCCTTAATATTCACTGCCATGAGTTGAGCTCAACAGAAAATAAGTTCTACTCGGACTAAAAAGCCTTTTTCAGACCTCTGGAAATTTTTTGCGTTGTTGACTTGTTGTTGCTCGTGTTCATTAAACATGTTACACAAATCAATCTACTTTATGTAACATTTTAGCTGCGAGACTTTTCCCTTGTTCGTCAATAGCTTAATAGAACAGAGTTCTCGTCAAACGGAAGTGCGTTTACAACAAAAGTGCGTATCTGTGGCAAAAAACGGCAAAAGTGGGCGGGGCAGAATATGCTGAATTTTTATTATATTTTATCCATTGCTTTATGTTGCACCTTACGCTGATGCAAGTTCCTATGTTTGTGAATCTTTGACCACTGACAATGACAATAAACCATTTCTGATTCTGAATAAGCACTTTTCACAAGTCTCTGAGCTCAGAGCGACTTTTGCTGTCCCAGGTAAAGCTCACAAACATTGGTATGCTAATAGTGCACTTCCTGGTTCTCGTAGAATAAAACGCTCTATAAACAGATGCAGAGAAAGCTCTGTGGTCTCATTTTCACCTGAATAGATGCTTTTACAGTAAATCTGTACTGGGTAACACCAATTTTACTTTATTACATGCAAAAAATCGGGCACATGAACTGTTTTCACATTTCAGAACAGTAAAAATCATGTACAGCACCTTTAATCTTTATGGCTCTATGGGAGAAAAATGCATTTTGAGTTACAGTATAAATCATATAAACATATAGATGTAATCTATGGATGCAAGTTGATTAAATGAAATAAAACAACTTTAGGTGCAGATTGAAGTTGTAGTTCCAAGTAAAATGACCAAAAAAAAAAGTGTCTCAGCCCAAGTTTGCATCATTGGTCATTATACCTTGCTGTTTTTACACCCTCCCTGTTATGGATTGAATACCACAGCAACAACAGACAAACTGCCTCTTTGTTTCAGCATAAAAACTCTGTCAGATGCAGAGGAGAACGGGGTGACTTTGGGTTACAGTGTGCTGTTAATGGACATGTGGTTTTCACACAACCACGGGCCAGGTTTGCGCGCCCATAAATAGCAGCTCATTCCTTAAACTGTCCACGTCTGAAAGCATAAAAACAAATAGAATTCATTAGCATAAATCCCCAGACCTGAAACCTGCCTGGAGGAAGGTGCAGGTGAGGCCCATTGCTCAGTAAGGAAGGTGCAGCCATCCGTTATTTTACCACCCGTACAGCGAGAGGCGAGGCACTGCAGGGGAATGGGACCATTTTCTCTGGTGAATTTGAAACTTATTTGAACCTTTCCCTGTAATATATCTTTTTATCACCTTCCGTAAATACCAGAATTCATTTTAGACTAAGTGTGGTGTTCTGTCTTGTCAAAAAAGTGACTTGTTGTCGCCATTTCTCATTTGATGTGTCCGAATGTCAATGTAGATACAGTAAGGGGGCGTGGTCTTGCGTGGGGGGAAAACTCTTCATTGATTCAATAGGAAACGCAACTTTTTCGTTTATCTAATGCATTTCTTGGCAAGTTGTATCTATTTTAAGCACAACTAATTCAAATTAAGTCACAATTGAGCCTTAACAGGCGTTGTTGACCCAGTGTTAACCCCGGAAAAGTAAACGGATTGCTCTGTAGCATTGCTGTAGCATTAGTCTGCAGCTAACATTCGCATTCTTGGATAACAACACAAATTTGGACCGTTCTACCGCTTTATTCCTCTCTAGGTCTTCATCTGTATTTGGCACAATATAACTTTTCAACTCGGGATTTGCTTTTGTAGTTGATTTGAACTGAGCTGAATGAAAGCAGATAGTAGGGCTTGTGTTTTATCAAAGCACTGTTGATCCGTGATTATGAATTAAACAAACGTTTGTGCTGTCAAGTCACTAACATTAACGACTTAGCAGCTTGAGTTATTGAAAGATTGATAGTTTGCATAATAATAATAGCTGAATAATCAAGTGTGTTTGGTATTTCACGTGCCATCTTAACAAAAACCTGTGTTATTAAAGGGGCTGTTCATGATTTTTTATGTCCTAAAATGTGAAAAACAGAACTATTTTATTTTAATTCAATTCAGTTTATTTTTTTAGCGCCCAAAATCACAACAACAGCTGCCTCAATGACCCACAGGTAGAATGCAGTTTAAATACACAATGTTCAAGAGAATTTATCAAATGGATAACTGTCCCAGAGCGCACCCTGTCCTTGACCCTCCTTCTCGGCAAGGAAAAGCTACAAAAAAAAAAAAAAACCCTGTGGGAAACAGTAGAAACTTCGCGGAGAACCACAGTGAAGGAGAGATCCTGCTCCCACAGACAAACATTTTAATCTTTTTACAGCAGTTACATGTATCGCTCAATTTCCTAATGCATTCTTAGCATCCTTAATATTCAACGCGATGAGTTTAAAGCACCCAAATAGATGTTTCTACAATGAATCTGTACAGAGGCAACATGAAAAAGATACATGTACAGGCCCTTTAATATTAGCCCATACATGTGTGGCAGATGGATTTCATCAATAATTATTTCATAAATCCTTTTTTCAGCCTGGCACCAGAGTCACATGACCCGTAGCGAGGAGAGAGTAGCGAGCTGAGGGTTTAGAGCAGGTAAGTCCAAACTAAGGCCCGGGGGCCAAATGCGGCCCTCAGACCAATTTTTCTTGGCCCTTAGGCTTCCTGGTGAATTGGCCCACATTGTCTTGAGAAGTACTTTTTACAGCAAACTTCAGATTTTCTACAATTCTAACCTAAATAACTATAATTTTGCTGTAATACAGACCTGATAATAAGGCACTGAGACTGAATGTAGATGTGGTGGCTCTTCAAACATCATATAGATGCAGCTTTTTGAACGTTTCATGATTGATTTGTGGATCTCCGCTTGGTCTATGTTTCAATATGCAGCCCTTGATAGAAAAAGTTTGGACACCCCTGGTTTAGAGACTAGGATGGATATCGGACACACTACCTTCCCGGGCACCTGTTGAGCAGTGTGCAGGCATCATCTTGCAACGTTTTCATCTGAGTGCCTCTTCTATGTGTGCCTGTCGCCCAGTCAGGTGTGCAGAGTCTACACAGAAACAAGCAAAACACTAAAAATGCCATTAAATCTGGATTCGATATCAACGTAGCAAAACAAAACACTGTTGTATAAGGAACACATGAGGTGCTATTTTAGTTAAAGCCCATTATCTCTACTCTCTGCTCAACCGGCTTAACTTTGAAGTTAACATCTATCGAAATGAGCCTTACTGCTTTCATCTTGTGGCACTTTACATGCCAATAAATAGGGCAAAACAAACAAAAACATAATTTAAACTCTGAAGAGTGTTTTCTGTACAGGTCTTTCCGTGAGTGAAAACGGCTGCACAGAGCCTTGAAAATGTGTTGCTGCTTTCACCTCTCCACCAGCACTTTACATAATCTTATGTAGAAAATAGCACAGGACTAAGGCATTCAGAAATCCTGTATAATACAAAGTAGACCTTTAAGAACCATCCATTCATCCATCCATTTTCTTCCGCTTATCCGGGGCCGGGTCGCGGGGGCAGCAGTCTAAGCAGGGACTCCCAGACTTCCCTCACCCCGGACACTTCCTCCAGCTCCTCCGGGGGGATCCCGAGGCGTTCCCAGGCCAGCCGAGAGACGTAGTCCCTCCAGCGTGTCCTGGGTCTACCCCGGGGCCGCCTCCCGGTGGGACATGCCCAGAACACCTCCCGAGGGAGGTGTCCAGGAGGCATCCGAAACAGATGCCCGAGCCACTTCAGCTGGCTCCTCTCGACGTGGAGGAGCAGCGGCTCTACTCCGAGCTCCTCCCGTGTGACTGAGCTCCTCACCCTATCTCTAAGGGAGCGCCCAGCCACCCGGCAGAGGAAGCTCATTTCGACCGCTTGTATCCGCGATCTTGTCCTTTCGGTCATTACCCAAAGCTCATGACCATAGGTGAGGGTAGGAACGTAGATTGACTGGTAAATCGAGAGCTTTGTCTTTCGACTCAGCTCTCTCTTCACCACAACAGTCCGATACAGCGCCTGCATCACTGCAGACGCTGCACCAATCCGCCTGTCAATCTCACGCTCCATCCTTCCCTCACTCGTGAACAAGACCCCGAGATACTTGAACTCCTCCACTTGAGGCAAGGACTCTCCACCCACCCGGACAGTGCAATCCACCTTTTTCTGGTCGAGAACCATGGCCTCGGATTTGGAGGTGCTGATCCTCATCCCAGCCGCTTCACACTCGGCTGAAAAACTATGAACAGAACCGGTGACAAAGGGCAGCCCTGGCGGAGTCCAACATGCACCGGGAACAGGTCTGACTTACTGCCGGCAATGCGAACACAGCTCCTGTAAGCCTTTAAGAACAAGCCTGAAAAATATGTTCAGGTACAGTAAGTGCTACTTTAAATCACTCCGAGAACTCTCCAATGCAGAGAGTGCTGGAAAGATAGCTTCTCCTACCTTTTCTTTAATGTCTCTTTTGTGTTGGTTGATGTATGTCTCATATTAGAGTGCCATAAAACACAACATTAGTCATGCAGACATATGATTATAGTTCCCAAACAGCATTTCCATTACAGAATGTTCAGCTAATGCCTAGAAAGATTGCTCTGGGCTGTGTTAGATCCATATTGGTGAAGGAGACGTTGCAATTTAACTGCGTTTTCTATGAGCCTGAGGGAGGTCTTATATTACAGTTCAGAACATAGGAGAACACGTGTGCTTTCTGATTAAAAACGTGCCTTACCTGATCTGACTCCGCTCTTTCTCTGTGAGAAATGAAACCGGGACACTGTAGAGTCCGCTGAAACATGAGGGTTTTAATAATACTATCTCGAAGCTCATTACTTTTCACGGTTACCAAATGAGAATCTGGAGATGGTCTAACAATGAATGATTGTTAGCCTACACTTCAGAATGGCTTAGATTCTGTATTTATTTCACTGATTAGGATTAAATATGCCGTATCCCTTTCTTCCATGTAATAAAGTAGAATTCGTTTTGCCACATTACAAACATACTGTAAAAGACATCTTAGGGTCAAAACTGGTCTGGCCTCTGAAAGTTGTGAAACGTGCTCTTATACTTACTGCGGTGAATAATTTGGATGCTATGAATGTATTAATTGTGAGGTGTATGTTTGAACCACTGGAAACAGTTTTAAATTGATAATTCTTTACATTATTAAGACGGTAAAAATCAGGTACAGTACATTTAGCTGTGTTCGCATTGCCAGCAGTAACTCAGACCTGTTCCCAGTGTGCGTGGACTCCGGCTAGGGTCACTGTTTTTATGAACAGAGTTTTGAGGCGTAGTCAGGGGCCCGAGGACGTCCTTGGTATAAAATTTAAAATATACATTAATTAATATGTAATTACTTGTAAATTTGGCGGCTGCTCCAGTGGTGAATCCTCCCCTCATCTGCCCGGAGGAACTCTCTCTACTCTAGATGAACTACCCTCATCTGCCGTGAGGAACACTCTCTACACTAGATGAACTGTTCCTCATCTGCCTTGAGGAATACTCTCTACACTAGATGAACTGTTCCTCATCTGCCTGGAGGAAGTCTCTCTACTCTAGATGAACTACCCTCATCTGCCTTGAGAAACACTCTCTACACTAGATGAACTGTTCCTCATCTGCCTTGAAGAACACGCTCTACACTAGATGAACTGTTCCTCATCTACCTTGAAGAACACGCTCTACACTATATGAACTGTTCCTCATCTGCCTTGAGGAATACTCTCTACACTAGATGAGCCACCTTCCTTCCCCCTGAGTGGTTCTGGTCAAAATGGATGTGTCAATCTGCAGTCTGTCCATCCGTGGGAGCAGGATCTCTCCTTCACTGTGGTTCTCCACTGAGGTCTACGTTTTCCCACTGGGCTTTTTGCAGTTTTGCCAAAAAAAAAAGTCAAGGACAGGGGATGCTCTGGGACAGTTTTGCTAAATTGATTAGCTAAATTCTATTGAACATTGTTTATTTAAACTGCTTTCTACCTGTGGCCAATTGACGCAGCTGTTGTTGTGATTTTGGGCGCTACACAAATAAATTGAATTGAATTAAGTGTTTATAAATTCAACGTGACTGGCACATAAATCCACAGGGATTTTCCCACAGTTTCTTGGATTGTGTAACAGGCCCCTCCAAGCCATTGTCATCCTGAAGAAGAACTTTACTGGGCACCGAGTTCAAATGGGTGTGATTGACAAATGGATTAACCAGTCAGAGACACGCATGGTCCATCTCTGTAAGGATACTAAGTATGAATTAATCAATTCTCCTCCGCTCTTCACTGCACAAAAACCATTACTCACCTCAGCCTCTCCATTTCCTCCTCTTCACACAGTGTCTGGCTCTGAGGGAAGATATGCAAACAAATACATCTCTTCTTACTGACTTCTCTAGCTGCCGTGACCAGTTCAACCATCATTATCCATTTCTAACCTATTCTGTACACCTTATTCATTTGTCTGTGTTATGTTCTCCAGCGAATTACTAAACAAAATGAATTAAAATTGCTGTTCCAGGATTGGGCGCAGGAGGAGTACAGTGGAGGCTGCCCCGTGAACGTCATGACCCCTGGTTCGCTCACTTACTACCATCCCGGTCTGAGGAGGCCCTGTGGGAGGTACAGCAACAACACAATTGCATCTCACTGAAATAATTTGAAGTTTTGAGGCCCAACAAGGACTTCACTCATCACTGTTGCGCTTGAAAATGCGGCAAAAGGCATTTTGGTTTCAAGAATAAAAGCAGATAAGGAGCGCTGTATGTGTCAAAATATATATTATTATCAAAAACAGGTGCTCAACTGGAGAAAGGGGTGCTTCTTTACAAGAGAAAAGAGTCTGTTTGGGTCAAAATGAGAAACAAAATACATGTTAAATATCCCCAAAGACATACAATATTAAAATGCAAACCAATACTGTGTTTGGTTTATTTGTTTATTTTATTTGTTTATCTCACCTATGAAAATGCATCTCCTGCCAGTGGATGGAGCACTAGTGTCACAAGAAGTCATTTAGGTTCAAGTTGTTGTTTTTTTCCTTAAAGGTCCCATATTCTGCTATTTTCCCCTTTACACAGTCTATTCTAAGGGCTTTGTTGATAAATGTTTGCGTTGTGCAATATCCATAACATAACAGTTTCCAAAAAACACCCATTTCTTGGACTGGCCCCCCTCCTTGCAAAAGCAAACGGCTCCCTCTGAGATCTGACCCCCCCGAACAGAGAGCAGGCTGCCTCCCCCTCCCAACCCGCGCGCCTCCCCCTCCCAACCTGCGACGAAGCCTAGAGTGGAGATGGTGCTCATACGCCATGTGCTCCGGTAAACAGCGATACACAAACACAGGACTAAACCTTTTCTCCGTCCTGACGGTGTGTCGTGCTGAGTCCTACGTCCTGGATCTGACCTGGAGTTTGACGTGCTCCAGTGCCTCAACGACGGACGTTGCAGTTTGGTAAATAACAAGCTAACTCTTCGATCTGTCGTATCCATCGTGTAATTACTGTGTAGCATTAGCATTAGCTGGTTTTATTCTGCAGCTGCGCCCTTCCTGGAGGCGTGGCTTAAACACCGCGTCATCCTTGTGAAGCGCGTCATCCTTGTGAGGAGCCCCCGTCTGCTGCTCAGCCGAGGGGGACGGAAAAGACAGTTCTCTAGCGAAAGCATGCGGGAATCAATCAAAAAACCACTTTGGGAACACATACGAGGCCCAAATAGCACTGTAGGAAGGTTAAAACCTCTGAAAAGTCGATTTTGCATGATATGGGACCTTTAAACATGAGATGCCGAAGTAAAGGTGCAGGGACTTTTTTAAAGGCCAAGAACAATACGAATAATGCAAAATATGTCTTTTAAGCAGAAAATGGGTTAAGAAAATGCTAGTCTAGCGCTGCAGATTAAGAAAGAAAAAAGTCGTCTGAAACTAGCTGTCAAGTGGAAAATGCATTATTTTACATGCACGTTCTTAACTTGAAATGGGATATTTAATGGGAGATTTAATCTTTTTTCAAATCTCGACAACGAATGCTTTTATTTGTTGTTGTTTGTCAAATTCAATCACAGCTATGTATTTGTCATGCAGTGTAAACCAGGGCATGACAACCTAATAATCTAAAAATAACTTAAGGACAAAGAATGCTTGGTGAGCATCAACTGTGAGTGCATCGAGTCAAGCTGACTTTTAGAAATGGAAAATATTCAACTTAATGCCGTAATAAAGTGGTGACAATTCATGTTGTTGTCTTCTACAATGAGAGAAGTTCAGGACAACTTTCATAATTTCATTGCACTTGTAAAGATAAGTAAAGCTATCACTAAATAGTGCTGCATTATTAACATAGTATAACTCCATAATTGTCCCACTGTGTAGACGTTCAACATTTAAAACATTTACACAACCGATGTTTATTTTACAAAAAAGGGAATAAGAGAATTATCACAAATAGTCATCAAATTTAAACCATTAGGAATGTAAGATATTGCTGAATTAAAGGTCCCATAACATGCAAAATCGACTTTTCAGAGGTTTTAACCTTCCTACAGTGCTATTTGGGCCTCGTATGTGTGCCCAAAGTGTTTTTTTGATTGATTCCCGCATGTTTTCGTTAGAGAACTGTCTTTTTCATCCCCCTCGGGTGAGCAGACAGACGGGGGCTCCTCACTAAGATGACGTGCTTCCCAAGGATGACGCTGTGTTTAAGCCACGCCTCCGGGAAGCACGCAGCCGCAAGAATAAAAACAGCTAATGCTAATGCTACACAGTAATTACACGATGGATACGACAGATCGAAGAGTTAGCTTGTTATTTACCAAACGGCAACGTGCGTCGTCGAGGTCCTGGAGCACGTCAAACTCCAGGTCAGATCCAGGACGTAGGACTCAGCACGACGCACCGTCAGGACGAGAAAATGTTTATTCCCGTGTTTGTGTATCGCTGTTTACCGGAGCACACGGCGCATGCGCACTATCTCCGCTCTAGGCTTCGGCACGAGTTGGGTGGGGGATGTGCGCGAGTTGGGCGGGGGAGGCAGCCTGCTCTCTGTTCGGAGGGGTCAGATCTCAGAGGGAGCCGTTTGCTTTTGCAAGGAGGGGGGCCAGTCCAAGGAATGGGTGTTTTTATAACTGTTATGTTATGGATATTGCACAACGCAACATTTTATCAACAAAGCCCTTAGAATAGACTGTGTGAAGGGGAAAATAGCAGAATATGGGACCTTTAAGTATACAGTACAATACAATATAGTATACTTAAAGTAATGAAAATTTAAAAAACTGCAACATATTACCTGAGAATAGTCAAGATTTTTTTTTTTAAAGAACAAGTCACTATAATCTGAAAGAAACAGACATTTTCAAAAAACCCAGATTCAGAACCAAGTAATGGAACAAAGCATTACTGTAAAAGGAGTTAATTTATGGAAAGGTCTTGACGAAGAAATCAAAAAAATCAAAACCAATAATGGCATTCTAGAAATACATGAAAGCAATCATAATAAGTAAGTATTTTGCCGTTAAATGAAAGTGAAAATCTGTTGTGTATTTCTGTGCGTTATTGAACGCAAATGTTTTGTATAATGCGTTTTTAAACCATCAGTGTTAAGTTGAAAAAGGGCACTGATAACATAGTATTAAACATGGTAAAAGGAATGAAAAATAATGTCACTGACTGTCTTTTTATACGATTATATCAACATGTGCTTGGGCAAGACACACGCACCACTTAGACCGAATGTGTTATGTGAGTGTGGTGGCTTGTCGCATTTGTATGGCATTAAGCTGCTCTGTCTCCATGGAAACAAGCAAACGGTGTCACCGGGTCAGGTTACAGGTCAGATGTGTCGAGAGTCACGCTTGCACAGTAAGAATCTTCCATGTTGTTCAAGATTTACATGAGCTATAAAAACATATATATACACATATATTGTAGAAAATGTGAGAAAAGTTCAATGCCATACTGTAGGACATTCCAAGAAAAGCAACGGCAACAATAGTTCGCCTTTCATCAGAAAAATTGTACAGCACATCAATAAATGTTCACGTATGTAGATAAAAGAGAACGTCAGATGAAAAAAAACACACGAAAACAGCAGCATTTATATGGTACACATCAATTCCATCCACGTTAATATAATTTGCTATAGGCGTTGGCTATTTTTACCAATGAAAACGTCCGCTCCATCTTGTTAACCCTTCGCTATCAGCCGGTGCCTACAGATTATTGACCTGGGTAAGTGGAGTGATTATCCTTTTGACTGATTCGTAATAGCTCGGCACTAAAGAAATGGCGGGAGGTCGAGGAGGGCGGCGTTCTCATAGGAAAAACTTGCACATAATCCATTTGTGATGTCCCGTTCCACCGTATCCACCCAGCACAGCCAGCGCGGCCGAGCTCCGGAGGTTTAGAGACTGATTTCCATAATGGCATTAAGTCCGCGGGGAGCCAGGAGGAAGGAAGCTAGCTCATTGCATAACATGACTTAACCAGGAGCGCTAACACACACCCATGCACGTACCGGCGCCCGAGCGAAAATGGACCCGGGAGGACGCCGCAACCTTGACACAAAAACGGCACGTGGAATGAGGTCCGTGCGGCTAAGTGCACGGAAACACGGCGCTTTTAGAGAAATGGCGGAGGGGGATGTTCGTATGCTGTGGCCCAGTTTTACTCGTATTATTTGTCCGTATTATTTGACAAAAAGCAATTTGTTCGTTTGAGATCGAGATATTATAAGTAAAATGTGATTAGCATTCGACACCGCCGGCTCGTGTCATTTTTTAAACCTCTGAATCTTTCGTAGAAAGGGGTTCAGAGGTTGTCATCCGGACGCCGTTTAAAGATCGAGACGTTTCGACTTTTATCCAAAAGTCATTGTCAATCAGAGAGCTGGTATGGGAACTCAGGCTTATATGCTACTCTGAGTACTGGGAGTCCTGCCCCCAGGGAGGAGTCACTGAGTCCTGTCTTTGTTAGAAAATTGTGTGTTTGTCACCTGGGACTAGATTAATTGGTCTATCTTGTTGATTAATGGTTGGCCTCACCTAGTTTCACCTGTGGCTAAAGGTCTATTGTTATCTTGATAGCTGGCTGTTGCTCCCTCCTCACTGCTGATTACCTCATTAGCATTTGACTGGTCTATTGATCTGGACCAAGGTGTTAGGATGCTGTCATAAATTTTGGCTAAATTAAATCTTAAGCCCCCATTCCTGTTTAGAGACGGATTTTCTCTTTTTACAAAAATGGCCTCCCTTTACTCCTCTTCAAACCAGTTCTTTCTCTGCTTAATATCTTCACCTCACTGTCCTCAAACGAGTGATTTGTAGCTTTAGGTGCAGATGGACTGCACTCTGCGGTCCTGTGGAGGCCGCTCTTCTGTGTTGGTACAGCCTTTGTGCAATGGCTGTTTTGTTTCTCCTATGTAACGTTTCTTACAACTGTCCTCACTGCACTCTATCGAGTAAACTACATTGCTCTGTTTCTCTGTCGGCCTCTTGTCTTTCGGGTGGACCAGTTTCTGTTTAAGTGTATTGCCAGGTTTGAAATGAACAGGGATGTCGTGGTTGTCTAAAAATCCTTTGAAACTTCTCAGACAGGCCTGAGACATAAGGGATAGAGACCCCTCCTGCTAGGGTCTTTATCCTTTCTGTCCTGTTTCTGGCTCTTCTGACTTTGTTAAAGGCCCAGCGTTGGGCATCCACAAGCTGAGAGAGGCACGTTGGACATGTTCTTCCTCCTTCTTTCTCCCCTCAGAGCTGGTGGGTACTTCATGGGCTCTATGTTGCAAGGTCCTAATCACTCCCAGCTTGTGCTGCAGGTGGTTAGAACCGAATAATAAGTACTGATCTGTGTGGGTGGGTTTCCTGTATACTTCTGTCTGAAGGCTGCCTTCCTCCTCTCTGATTGTGGAGCAATCAAGACACGCCAACCGGTTGTCCTTAGCATCTTCTCGGGTGAACGTAATGTATACATCCTGCCCAGTGATATGCTCAGAGAACGCTTCCAGCTCTTGTTTCTTGATTATCACAAAGGTATCATCCAATTAACGTATCCAGAGGCTCGTAGGTGTGCCCAGGAAGGAGGTCAGCGCTTTTTCTCAAGTGTTCCATATACAGGTTGGCTACGATCGGCGAGACCGAGAGCCCATAGCACAGCCGTGGATCTGTCTGTAAAAATGTCCCCTGAATTGAAGTAAGTTGTGTTAAGGCAGATGTCCAATAATTGGCAGATGTGTTCAGGTGTGAGTTTGGTCCTTTCCGTAGGGTTGAGTCCTCCTGCAGTCGCATCCTCACTGCTGCCACTGCCTCCGAGGTAGGAATACAAGTGAAAAGGGACACCACATCATACGGACCATAACGTCATCTGGGTCCATTCGAGGCGCCTCACTTTGCTCACAAAGTGCTGTGTGTTTTCCACATGATGTTCTGAATTTCCCACTAACGGAGCCAAGATGGGGGTCAAGTGGTTAGCTACATTGTATGTGATGGAGTCCGCGGCTACACACAATGGGTCTCAATGGGACATTCTCTTTGTGTATTTTGGGAGGCCATAAATACATGGAATGGCTTCACCGATACAGTCTGTAGTACAGAGGCCTGTCAATCAACTCATCCTTCTCAAGCATCTGAAGACATTCTATAACCTTCTTCTTGTAGCTACTCGTGTCCCTTTTTCAGTCTTTCATATGTGGAGGTGTCCTCATGAGACTGTTGGACTTTGGACTCATAGTCCGCTGTGTTCAAGATCACTGTGCAGCCGCCCTTGTCAGCTGGTAAGATGTTTATGGTATGGTCCTTTGTAAAGCTGAAAGTGCCTTCCTCTCTTCTGGTGTGATGTTGGAAGGGGAGGTTTGGCACTTTTTTAGGGTGGTGACCGTGATCCTGAGGTCTGCTGCCTCGGCATCATTCAATTTGTTGTTTCTGATGGCTGTCTCTGTGGCTGTGATGTACTCTGTTGTTGGGATATGGTTGGAGGTGACCGAGAAATTGAGCCCTTTGGAAAGGACATCTATTTCTGCCTGAGTCAGGATGCGGTCTGAAAGGTTTTTGATCCAGCTATTCCTGTTAAAACTTGTCTCACCTTGGGCTGTCCCTAACCTCCTGTTGTGCTGATCTTTACTAGTGTTGATCTTTTCCAAAAGTGAGGAGAACTTCTTGATTTGTCGTTCCTTACTTTTCTTGTGCTGTGCTCCCTGTGCAATCTGTGTAAAGTCTAACACTCTTCTGAGAATATCTTCAGGGACCATGTTCGTAAGTTCCTTCTGAATAATTTCCATTCTGTACCTTAGTTTATCTATTTTGGTGTTGTTCTCCCTAATTCTTTCACTAAGCATCTGCATCAGGTTTCTTCTCCAAATCTTCTCTGCTCTGTGTCCTTTAACTGGGGATTTGATCTGCACAACAGGAGGTTAGGGACAGCCCAAGGTGAGACAAGTTTTAACAGGAATAGCTGGATCAAAAACCTTTCAGACCGCATCCTGACTCAGGCAGAAATAGATGTCCTTTCCAAAGGACTCAATTTCTCGGTCACCTCCAACCATATCCCAACAACAGAGTACATCACAGCCACAGAGACAGCCATCAGAAACAACAAATTGAATGATGCCGAGGCAGCAGACCTCAGGATGCGGGTCACCGCCACCCTAAAAAGTGCCAAACCTCCCCCTTCCAACATCACACCAGAAGAGAGGAAGGCACTTTTCAGCTTTACAAAAGGACCATACCATAAACAACAAACACCAGCTGACAAAGGACGCTGCACAGTGATCTTGAACACAGCGGACTATGAGTCCAAAGTCAACAGTCTCCTTGAGGACACCTCCACATATGAAAGACTGAAAAGGGACCCCACGAGTAGCTACAAGAAGAAGGTTATAGACTGTCTACAGAAGCTTGAGAAGGAGGAGTTGATTGACAGGCCTCTGTACTACAGACTGTATCCCGGTGAAGCCATTCCATGTATTTATGGCCTCCCCAAAATACACAAAGAGAATGTCCCATTGAGACCCATTGTGTGTAGCACGGACTCCATCACATACAATGTAGCTAAACACTTGACCACCATCTTGGCTCCGTTAGTGGGAAATTCAGAACATCATGTGGAAAACACACAGCACTTTGTGAGCAAAGTGAGACGCCTCCGAATGGACCCAGATGACGTTATGGTCTCGTATGATGTGGTGTCCCTTTTCACTTGTATTCCTACCTCGGAGGCAGTGGCAGCAGTGAGGATGCGACTGCAGGAGGACTCAACCCTACCGGAAAGGACCAAACTCACACCTGAACACATCTGCCAATTATTGGACATCTGCCTTAACACAACTTACTTCCAATTCAGGGACATTTTTACAGACAGATCCACGGCTGTGCTATGGGCTCCTCGGTCTCGCCGATCGTAGCCAACCTGTATATGGAACACTTCGAGAAAAAGGCGCTGACCTCCTTCCTGGGCACACCTCCGAGCCTCTGGCTACGTTACGTGGATGATACCTTTGTGATAATCAAGAAACAAGAGCTGGAAACGTTCTCTGAGCATATCAATGGGTTGATGTATACATTAAGTTCACCCGAGAAGATGCTAAGGACAACCGGGTTGATGCTTCTTGATTGCTCCACAATCAGAGAGGAGGAAGGCAGCCTTCAGACAGAAGTATACAGGAAACCCACCCACACAGATCAGTACTTATTATTCGGTTCTAACCACCCACTGCAGCACAAGTTGGGAGTGATTAGGACATTGCAACATAGAGCCCATGAAGTACCCACCAGCTCTGAGGGGAGAAAGAAGGAGGAAGAACATGTCCAACGTGCCCTCTCAGCTTGTGGATACCCCCAACTGGGCCTTTAACAAAGTCAGAAGAGCCAAGAAACAGGACAGAAAGGATAAAGACCCTAGCAGGAGGGGGCCTCTATCCCTTATGTCTCGGGCCTGTCTGAGAAGTTTCAAAGGATTTTTAGACAACACGACATCCCTGTTCATTTCAAACCTGGCAATACACTTAAACAGAAACTGGTCCACCCGAAAAGACAAGAGGCCGACAGAGAAACAGAGAGCAATGAAGCTTACTCTGATAGAGTGCAGTGAGGACAGTTGTAAAGAACATTACATAGGAGAAACAAAACAGCCATTGCACAAAAGGCTGTACCAACACAGAAGAGCTGCTCCACAGGACCCAGAGTGCAGTCCATCTGCACCTAAAAGCTACAAATCACTAAGCTTGGAGGACAGTGAGGTGAAGATATTAAGCAGAGAAAAGAACTGGTTTGAAAGAGGAGTAAAGGAGGCCATTTTTGTAAAAAGAGAAAACTGCCTCTAAACAGGAATGGGGGCTTAAGATTTAATTTAGCCAAAATTTATGACAGCATCCTAACACCTTGGTCCAGATCAATAGACCAGTCAAATGCTAATGAGGTAATCAGCAGTGAGGAGGGAGCAACAGCCAGTTATCAAGATAACAATAGACCTTTAGCCACAGGTGAAACTAGGTGAGGCCAACCATTAATCAACAAGATAGACCAATTAATCTAGTCCCAGGTGACAAACAAACAATTTTCTAACAAAGACAGGACTCAGTGACTCCTCCCTGGGGGCAGGACTCCCAGTACTCAGAGTAGCATATAAGCCTGAGTTCCCATACCAGCTCTCTGATTGACAATGACTTTTGGATAAAAGTCGAAACGTCTCGATCTTTAAACAGCGTCCGGATGACAACCTCTGAACCCCTTTCTACGATGGACCACACCTGGACGAATGAGGGTTTACATCGACGAACTCTGAATCTTTGGAAAACAGGTGTAATTTGGGTTTTAATATGTTAACTTGGCTTAGGGTGCTTATGATATCGGCGGAATGTAAGTAGGACAACTGTTATTTCAACATTAGCTCATTGTAAGTTGGACCCTCTCCCACAGTTTGAAAACCACTGCTCTAATCACTTTCTAACCAAATGCATTCAGAGCTCAGAGCTGCGCACAGAAGCATCGCAACCTCCGCACAAATGAGCCTCGCCCTGTGACAAATAGATGTGCTTTGTGCGTTTTTTTTCATTGAGAAAACCGAAGCTCATATCTCCCTGGCCTCAGATCACGTTCGGCTTGAGTTTATCCCCGATTTTGCTGCTCAGATCAACGCGTGAAGTGAAATGAAATAACTCGATACAACGGCAAAGGCTCGGTACTGAAAAATGTACATCACATCCGTCACATCACCATCACAAAAAAAAAAAAACCCCCAAAAAAAACGTGTTCATTTTAAACTCTCCAAATGTATCGCTCAATTACGATTGCATTCTGAGCATCCAAATTATACACCACCATGAGTTTAAAAGCGCTTTTCACAACAGACTTTAGCATGTTAACAGTGCACTTCCTGCTTTGCGTAGAATAAAGCACTGTATAATTTGAGGCAGACAAAGCACTGAAATCTATTTTAAACCCTAGTAGCTGCTTTTACATTATAGCTGTACTGGGGCAAGACAAAAATGAATTTATCACTGGAAAAAAATTGGGTAAAATATGTAAAAAATGCTCAAGATCAAACTTCAATATGCAACTTTTCTGATAGAAGGTCCACCATTTACTTGTCTCCATTGAGTTCTTATTGCTTTGCCTGGAATGTTCCACAGTAAAACAGTTAAACTTATAGCTCCATGGAGACACGCAGGTCAGATCAGTGGAGAGGCGATCACCCTCATACTGAGAATGTTTGTTTTTTTTACTCAACAGATTTTCAATGTACTTATTTAGCACTAAAAACACAGAATAACTGAATAAAGGCATGATCGTAAGTCAATGCCATACTGTGGAAAATTCCAGGCAAAACAATAATATCTTCATAGACACAAGCAGGTGATGGATACCCCACCAAAAAGTTACACTGCACCCTCAATAAGTTTGAAACCCAGTTAAACGCTTGCTTTATAATAGGCAGAATATTTAAAAGCAGGAGCAGAGATACTGATCTTTCTGTGGTTTTCATATCCGAGAAATTATCCTCCACCGAAGCAACGCATCAGTGGCTGCAAGTTCCCTCGCTGAACTTGTGAAACTCAATGTATGGCACACTAAAGAAGCAGGGTCAAATGAGGAGGAAACTGGAATTTTAAAAAAAGAAAATACTTGAGGAGCTATGAATAATTTGACCTCCTGTGGACCTCTGCTTTACCGCACGAATCGTGGACCGTGAATGCCACATCGACAGGAGCGCTGACAATTTTCAAAACAAAAGCATAGTCTTTGTATTGATTGGGTGAAAACAACAAGGATTCAAGCCCTGGTGCGCAGATCTTAACAAGAAAAGAATGACAATTATATTTTTTGACACTTTCACCTCATTAGGCGAGTTAGGAATAAATAGAAGGTGTGTGTTGTTCTGAGGTAATAGTGAAATATAAAGGTAGTGTTTGGCATTCAAGGTGCACTATGTAATATTTTTTTGTAATATGTTATTGCTTTGCCTGTTTGCCTGGAATGTTCCGCAGTATGGCATTAAACTATATCTTGGATGTATTGAATTGTTTATATTACCATAAATACCATGTGTTGTCACTCAACTGCTTGTCTTCATGGACACACTATATTTATTAGCAAGTCAGGCTAATATTCACCTTTTTCCGGAGGTTGCCGTGGACACCACCATATTTTTTCCGTTGTAATAATTTACATGGGGCAGGCAAGCTCAACAGAAAATATATTCTACACGGACTACAAAGACATTTTCAGGCCGCACCAGGAAATTGCATTGCTGACTTGTTGTAACACGTGTAAATTAAACATTTTACACAAATCTATATATTATTTTTGCGGCGAGACTTTTCGGTTTGTCAAACTGAAAGTGCGGATCTATGGCAAAAAGAGGCAAAAGTTGGTGTGGCAGAATAGATACAGTCGGAATCTGGGGTAACACCCTCAAAACGGACCTCAATACATTCATTTTAATGTAGAATAGCAGCCCTATCACCCACTGTCCAGCAACCACAAGAGCAAACGCCGACTTCAGGAGTTCAACTGTGCCAAATACAGACAAATGAATAAGACAGATGAATAAAGTGCCCAAATTTGTATAAATATTCAAGAATGCTAATGGTAACTAAATGGTAACATGATGCTTGCGCCACCTGCTGTTTACTTTTCTGAGGTAAACAGCAAGGCCCTCTATAAAGACTCAGTTTTGACTCGACCTTAATTCCGCTTAATATACACTTAATTCGCCAGGAAACGTATTTGAATAGGGAACGTTCTATTGAATCAATGGACACTATGACACGTTGCCCACTGTATCTCTTTGTCCTTTTTATTGGCTATCGGCCTTAAATCTCCAGCAGAGACTAATACTTTGTTTGGGCCGACCAAAACACAATTTATATTGTACATTGTACATTAAAAAAGGAGGTCCCTATTCAGAAGTTATTTTACAAGGAAACCTAGGCCAAATCAACAGCCAACACAATCAACACAGTACAGAAAGTCTCAAAATATTACGTTGTAAAGCCCCACCCATTATACACACAAATTAAAGGAAGTAATGAGTTCTAAAACAGAATCCCTGTCTATGTCATAAATAAGTAACACTAAATTAAATAGAAAAAGAAGAGACAATTTACACACAAGTTTTCTGACAGTTTAAACAATAATTTTACAGAATAATGGAGTTATTAGGTATTAAGCTGTCAAATCATTACTATTTTACCATTTATATAAATTTTGGCCCTTGTTTACAATATGGTTGCTAGTAACAGTGGTCAACTAGGAAGTACAAGTATCACCAAAATTGTCAAAAAGGTCAAATCTTGAATATAATAATGTTCAGTCGGCTTTAGTGGAACGTGTAGTCTAACCCGTCATATGCATTGTAAGATTAAAGTGCGTATGACTTTATTCAGTGTATTAATACATTTTGTAAGTATAAATGATAGTTTTACACCAATCAAGTAGAGAAGAAAAGTTGAAAAATATGTTGAAAATTACAAGAAACTGACTTTTTTGATCCTTTAAACGTTGATTCAACAAAATAAAGATGTTCGCATGTGTTTTTCTTTGTCATATTAAAAAATCTGTGACATTAGATGAGTTTTGGCTCATTCTATGGGATGGTTGCTATGGTCATTTCCCAGTGTGATGTCATCCTTCACAACCAGGAAGTAAAATTGAAAACCTAAAAAAATAGCTAATCTTGGATAAAATTTGTAAAGATTTTGACAGAATTTGAAATATATTTATCTTAACTGCTATTTAGTTAAATAAGTTGTTCAACCTGTCATAGGCACTTTAATGTCTTACTGTGGAACCTTCCAGGCAAAGCAATAACATCCATGGAGAAAACCAGGTTTTGTGCGCCCAGGAATTAACTAAGTTGCTTTTTACAAAATCTGAAGGTGACTCTCACAAAAAACGATTTCAAAAGACCTTTTATTATGCACAAAATAGAACGCTAAATCGCATCCCCGTATTTGCTGTACCTGTTTGAACATCTCCGTGCGCTCACTCACATATGTTCCTCTGATATAAAAAGAAGCACTTTCGAAGCACTGTGTGCCGTGTTTGATAGGAAAAATCCCCGGTCCGACATGACTGGATTATATGCCTGTAATATGCACTTCAAAAGCAGCCCGGAGACGCCACACAACGGCCTGGCGCGGCGGGGGAGGCGCACCGCGGCGATGATCTTTGACGGAGCGCGAGGTCTCACTCTGCGGGGAGTCACAGCCGCTAATGGTACGAGAGAGACGCAAAGAGAGAGGCTTCTGGAGGTACGTCTGGTCAGTGCCAAACAGGGTCAGGGTAATGATGGAAAAGAGGAGATCTAAACAAGATGATGCAAACGTGGCTTTTCTGGGGGTTATTGCTTTGCTTTGAACGTTCCACAGTATTAAATCTTTCATGCGTTTACGATATTGTGTTCGCCACAAATTACCCCACAACGTAGGTGTTTTATCGGGACCATTTGCACGCTATCAGCAACGTCAGTCATTCACTTGGTTTTACAGACTTTATTCCCGAAAAGGAAACACATTTAACATATCAAGGCCTTTTTAAGTTATCCATGTTGCATGCGTTACCTTCATTTTGAATTTTAGATTTGCTTTTAGCGTTATGTGGCATCACTTGTGCTGTGGCGTGAGACGTCGTTCTTTTTGCCACGTTGTTGCGATTAGAATGACATCCACGCAATCAGATTTCCTCTTTCACGTTGAAACTGCCCCTTGATCCAAACTTTGCCTCAAAAGCACCCAAAAAAATACTTACATTGCTCGTTCCTCTGTTGCCACAATTTGTACGGTTGTACTTCCAGGAGTTGTGTGTTTTTCACTTTTTTTATTGTAGAAAAAAAAACAATAATTACATTGTCGATGGTTCCATGGCGAATTAATATGAAACAAATTCAGATTTGGAAGTAAAATGGACGTTTGAATTGATATCAGCTTCAACGCATGGACTAAAAACAGTCTAAATCACAGACATAAGCGTTTGCACGGGACTAAAATTACCCGAGGACCTAAAAAGTAGGTGAAGTTCAGGGGACATGGTCGATTTGCACAGGACTAATAACACACACGTTCGTAATTATTACAATTTACCCAAGATCCTGAGGTAAAACTAATCCCGTCCAAATAGGAATTCTTACTTGTAATTTGGCCTGGTGGCTAGTCTCGATAGATAACTAATCTCGTACTGGACTTTTTAGTTTATCTTATTACACGTCCCTAAATATCTTTCTTGTTAAATATGTTTTAGGCTTGAAATGGGAATTGTCAAGAGCCAACAAATGCCCAATCTGTGTCCAATTCCTCCA
The DNA here is from genome assembly GCA_019453435.1 of Rhinogobius similis. Taxonomy (NCBI): domain Eukaryota; kingdom Metazoa; phylum Chordata; class Actinopteri; order Gobiiformes; family Gobiidae; genus Rhinogobius; species Rhinogobius similis. The sequence continues at coordinate 45,990,206 of CM033619.1, forward strand.
GGAGCTGCTTTACTCCTTGTATTTACCAAAAGAAATCTAGGTGGGATTTGAAAACGGATTTTCCTTTGTGCACTGCATGTTCCCACTTAATGAGAGTAAATCAGACGCAGAGACCAATACCACAGAGTTCCAGCTTCACAAAGCGTGATACTCCAAAGGGTTCTGAAACAGCATTGGTTTGAGTTGGGGCGATTTTAGGTGTCAGGTGTTCTAGGAAAAAATAGCGGATAAATAACTACAAAGCTGATAGGGAAATTCTGAATAGGACATCGTTTGCCAAAGTAATTTATTTTATTTATTCATTCATTTTGAACTGTGTCCTCTCATCAGAAACAAACTTGGAGTATTTTCATGCTTATTTAATCAATCCTGTTAATGAATGTGCCTTTTACTGAGCACTGGAATATTGGAAATATCTATTGGAAGTCCCCAGAAAGGTTTTTAAGTCCATAAACCATGCCCTCAAACTGTGTTCACTACAAACTTGTCAACATGAAGCATGACGGCCCTAAATAGCTGCTAAACCTGTTCATGTTCCAGTTGCTGTCAGCAGAGGGAGCTCTACTGCAAATCTAATCACTTGGAAATAAGGACCTGCTTTTTTGTTCCAAGTGTGGTTTTCAAAAGGTATCATTTCAAATTCCGATGAAATCCCAAAAGTGTGCTTAAAACCCAAATAATGCCTTCAATGTCCAGTTTACGCACTACTGTATTGACAGTATTTGTTCAGAATGCTACACCACTCACACTCGACTGTGCACAGTTACAATATCAAAGCTCTCTATTTGGTATTTTTTGAAGAATTTCCATTTTAGCGTGCCCTCTGTGGAAAGATATCAAAATAATTTGTTATTGAAGGCTCAATTCATAGCATGAAAGAGCACTTCTGTCCACTGGTCAGAAAAACATGCAATGTAATTACTCAGGTTCAAATGTAGTATACACACTGAATTGAAACGCTCCTATTTAACATGTATGTTTTGAATTTATAGTTCTTTTTGCTTTAATACAAAACCTATTTGCATTTACACATTAAACAGTTCAATGGGACTTATTGTGGATTTTCTATGCAAAGACTTAAGAAATAATAAATAGATTGCGTATACAACTCTGAAGCAAATCTGTCTCTGTCTCTGTGGTCAAGGCTTTCTAAGGCTGTCCTAGATTTTCCTATAACAAACTAAAAACTAAATCCTATTTTGATCCATTTTGGTGCAAACTAGGTTCATTTGCAGCTTTTAAAACCAAGTGTGAGCTGCCAGCTGTGGCTAAACTCTGTTCTGTGGTGTTTCGACGCTGTAAAATATTCCGTACTATCCTGCTTGAGGTGCCGAAGGGGGCCGTGAGAGGTCATTTTGGCTCCTGGAACACTTTGGACAAGAGAGAGCGCAGACTCAGGCGAAAACAAAATGTGTATATGAAGAGAAAATAATCATTCATTCATTCATTTTCTACCGCTTATTCCCGTTAGGGGTCGCGGGTGACTGGAGCCTATCCCTAGCCCTTTGGGCCTTAGGCGGGGTACACCCTGGACAGTGGCCAACTCGTCGCAGGGCTAACACAGAGAGACAGACAAGGACAGACAACCATTCACTCTCACATTCATTCACTACGGACAATTTAGAGTTGTCAATTAACCTACACAGTCATGTCTTTGGACGGTGGGAGGAAGCCGGAGAACCCGGAGAGAACCCACGGTAACACGGGGAGGACATGCAGACTCCACCCAGAGAGATCGTGTGATGTTAGGGTGGTTCAGAATTCGAGACCACGATGTTGGGGTGGTGCGGGATTCGAACCCACGATCTCCTTAATGAGAGGCAGAAGCTCTAGCCGCTCTGCCACCGTGCACCCCAATCTTGTATTAATCTTGTGGTAAACCACCATAGTTTGAGCCAAAGACAAGACAAAACAAAGCTAGTGCGCGATAGCATCAGTGGTTTCCTGTTTATCTAGATCCAAAATATTATATTTCCAATGCATAATGTATCTAAAACTATCCAAAGCCAACATATTTCATAAAGAGACGTGAAAAATGTGACTCTTTTTTTAAATTTACATCTTACAGTGCCACACATTTGGAATTACCAAACGCCTTTTAGTGAATTGATGAGCCCTATGAAGAAAAAGGTACCAGGTTTACCATTTATAGTTCATTACTTATGAAAACGTGTTACGTCAGCTGCTCATAGTAGACCTCTGCGAGCCAGGCCCTGTGCACGGAAACACAGCCCACCTTTAACGGAAGGATCCAAAGATGCAAAGATACAAAAACAGGGGCAGTGTTTTAAGTGTAAGTCTAGAAGTTGTTCTCCAATTTTTCACACCAATTGCCACCAACAAAATATTTGGCCTTCCAACAGGACTATTCCAGGTCTAATGTAAGTCTTAAATAGATTATAGAATTGTTATATTAAATCTATACAAAGATAAACTCAAAGGAAAACTAAAATATGAATTAAATAGACTTGAACTTCAATAAATAATGCATCTTCGGAGGAACTGTGAACCACCTGTTCACATGTGTGGACATTGTTTGTGGGTGGAGCAAGCACCAGAAAATTAACATAGTGCACCTTTAACTTTTTGACAGTCGGCAAACAATAGTTCTCTCGGTTGATGTGCTTTGTTAATGTCAACTCAGGAACCCTATTTTGTCTCCTTTTGCTTGCTGCGACTTTAAGACGAGACACTACAGGCAAAATTAATTTTTTGTTCTTTGGTCAGTTTGCGCTCAGAACATATCGGCTTTCATGTGGAAACAACAAACATATCCAATCTGCTCTTAATGGTTTTATTCTTCCATTTAATCCACTGGGCCTGTAACTTCAAAGGCCGTTCTCTTAAAATCGTATTAATTTTAAAGTAAAAATGCAAAGGCAAAATTTGAAGTTTTAGGATGTTTTTCAGCCCAATCTAGTTTACTTCAAAGCTAAATAAGAAATCCAAAATCCCCTAAATTTTTTGTAACATTTTTCAGGTTTATGTGTCCCAAATATGTGTACTTTTAGCCATTTTTACACATAAAATGCCTTATCGCTTGATGATTCTTACATTTATGTGAGAAAACTACATAAGAAGTTTCAAACTGATATCTTTAAACTGAAGATTTTTTCCTATTCACCTGTAGTATCTCGCTTTAATATGCCTGCACAATTAATCACTTAGCCTCGGTAAAGATCTTAAAGGCTTGGAAAAAAATGCCCTCAAGGGAGAACAAACCATCCATTTTTGTAAAGAATTGCAAGGAATTCACCAAACGCCCTTCTAGATGGACTTCAAAGATCTATTGCAACATTGAAATCCCCGGAGAGGTCAAACAAGTGCGTAGATCGCTCATTGTCTGGCCTCTCCATTACCAGCAGTCACTTTATATCACCAGGAGCTGACAGATTAAATACTACAAGCGTGTGATGGGACTTTTAAGTTGAGACCAGATTGGACAAGCAAGGAAGTAATACGTTTGCAGGAGACATGCAGGCAAATGAGTTAGGAGAGACACGGCATGCTGTTGAGGACAATCGTGTAGAGCAGAAAAACGATTTGTGAATTTAAAGGAGATAAATGAAGCTTTCTTCATGTTCTTTGTGTTTGAACTTTAACACAAGTAGATGATCATATTACATTCTGTCCATTGTATACCGCAATACTGAGCTAAAATGGTTTAGTAATAGACACAGATCCATTGACTTCCTGGTCAAAACTGCAGAAATGATAAGCCCCGCCTCTTCATGGTGACATTTGAATGTACCAAGCAATGGATTGTTAATTACATATTATTTGTTTTGACATTTTAGAACTAAGATGTATCACTTGGAGTCTTACTTAAGTAAGAGAAAAGTGAAAAAAGTGAAAACAGGAATTTTCTGAGCATTCAAATAAAAATACAACTTTGGGTGTGAAACTAATGATAAGGCAACTCTTGTAACGAGGTTAAAAGGTCATTTAAAGTGCCCCTGACAGGTTGGACGACGCATTTAACTAAAATGCAGTTAAAATAAAATTTCAAATTCTGCTAACATCTTTACAAATTTTACCCCAATTTAGCTATTTTTTTTAGGTTTTTAATTGTACTTCCTGGTTGTAAATGATGACATCACTCTAGAAAATTACCAAGAAATGATCCTGTACACTGGGGAAAAAAGTGTGTACAGAATTTAAACTTAAGGGTTTAAATGATTGTCGGCAAATATCAAATAATTGATTTGCTTTTTATACTTTTTATTTTTTATCATTCATATACGTTTCACTGTGTCTCCATAGAGATGTTACTGCTTTGTGTGGAATATTTTCTTAAAACCTTGTGTTTGTCCCTTCGGCTATAAGACTGTGCAGCTGTGTCTGAACTGAACTGAACCTGAGCACGTATTGTTACTGGCTACTTTATCCATTTTTACTATTTATAAATGTGTGAGTCTAGGTAAGATTGCATTTGCAACCTAACATTTGTTTTTTGCTGTTGGTCTCCATGGAGATGTATCCATTTATAGGTTCCATTCACGTTCTAGAATGTAATGTCCTCAGATGGAGGGAAGGAGACACTTTTTCCTATTGATAACATTGAACTTTACCATGAAATATCTCAAAGGTAAATTCACAAATGTTGAACCTGATCTTAGTGGCTAGCTATGCCTAAGTACTCATTTTATACAACAAAGATCCCAATGTTAAAGATTTTAGCTGCCCACATCTGTGTTAAATGTTATTAGCTGATGGAACGTTGTGATGTCACGTGAACGCAACTTATATATAAAGTCTTCGAACATTCCAGAAATATGACGCACCCACGCTCACACACACCTACACAACTCAAGAGTATCCGGAAGCACAACAGAGCTATGCATGATGGGAATATAGTTCATGAGCAGATCAGTCTGAAATGACAACTTCATTCACATAAAGTACATGCTGAGACTGGCCGATAACCGGAATCTAACAATGGTTTCTTTTATTGATTCTTCCAGTTGGGTTGTGCAGATGGCCCCGTTAGTAACAATGATGTATTATGATTTCACACAAAAGTGTAAATGTTTCAAAAAAAATTCACCAATGAAGTAATCCCAGTGGCCTCAAATGTCTTTTGCAAGCATTCAGCAGCACTTCAGGCACAACAATGTGGAGCTTAATGTCTTTTTGTGGTGCTAAGGGTTATCGATGTTGTTCAGAAACACGTGAGATTCTTCCAGCTGCCTGTTTCAAAATGTAAAACTAAACTGTCTTCTGAAAGCACAAAAGATTGCGTTTATTGTGATTGTGGTGTTTCCAATGCGCAAACTGATCCGTACCGCCCTGTTTGCGTGGGCCACATAAGGGGGCGTGGGCTGGATAAGAGAGAACTAAAGAGAACGCAGGCTCAAATGAAAACAAAGCAACAAAAATATATAAATACAAATTATCATTCTTCAACAAAATCTGACTTGATCTTGTGATAAACCGCTGTACAGTGATCCCTCGTTTATCGCGGGAGTTGCGTTCCAAAAATAACACGCGAAAAGTGAAATCCGTGAAGTAGTCACAGCGTTATTTTTTATTATTTTACAATGCAATACTGAACTATGGAATGAAACCAAAAATCAAAACCTGTTTTAAAGCCCATAATGTGTTTAAAACAATTATTTTAATATAGTAATACAAGGTTGGAAACATTGTCACTGGTGTATTTCACAGTCTGTGCCTCTTCGTCCTGACTCCGCTCCGCTGTAGCCTCTGTTTCTACTGAAGGCGCAGGAGAAGAACATTGTTATGGTAGTTGTTGGCGCTCTTTCTTTTTTTGAGCAAGAAGATTTTTATAAACGGATATGCCACCTTCGATTATATTTGAGAACTGCAACGAACGACTCGTCAAAAGGTCCCGTTCTTGTGCGTGCGCTGAAGTTCAGTGGATGCACTGTAAAAATATCCGCACTGTAAAAAAAATCCGTGAAGCAGCGAAGCCGTGAAAGATGAAACGCGATATAGCGAGGGATCACTGTATTTCTAGTGATTATAACTTCATTTGTTGAGCCGACAAACTTTGCAAAACAAAGCTACCGCACGTAAGCATCAACTGTTCCCTGTTTATCAAAACACAGCACTCGCGTCAAGACCTAAAGTATTATATTTCCAGAGCATACTGCATCCAACATTATCCAAATCCAATGTGTTACCTCAAGAGATGTGAAAACACCGCATGGAGGCGCAGAAAAGGGAAATGGCTGAGATTGGCCTTAACTCAGGAACGGTTTAGATTTTATTTATTAAGAAAACATTGATCATGTTTGGCTCAGCTACAACTACAAATGTCTTAATAGTACGATGATCACGCTCAAGTTTTCGTGAAATATCTAAGGTTTTCATACCTTGTCCATGGGATTCAACTATTTCAAGCTTTTCGGCACTAGAGAGATCTATTTTCTTTCCCATATTGCTTGAAGATGGTGGTCGGCTTAATAATGTGGGACGTCCTTCTTAAGTAGTTTCTCCTTTAATTGGACTTACCTGGTAAACTTATGGTTTCTGACATTGATTTTATTGAGACATACCATCCATGAGTTTCAATGAAAAAAATAAAATACTTACACACAATTTGCACAATAATTTGGAACATGATGTAGTTTGATTCACGTTTGTTTGATGAGTGCTTGTTTGAAAATCCTCTCTCTCCAACACTGTGTTCTGAACCGAACTTCGTCAGATCCACTCTTTACTGCAATGCATTGTGGGTAAACATTTACATGTGCGTAATTGCCTCTACAGCCAGTAGATGGAGCTACAGCTACGACAAAATGGCATGTCCCAATACAGTTATGAAGTAATGTTTTTCTCTGTAAAAGCATTTTATTTTTAGTTCTAAAACATGACATGTCAAACTGAAGACACTGGAGCAGGTTTAAAGGCCTAAAACAATATGAAAAAATGCAGAATATTTTTCCTTTAAGGTAAGAATTAGGTATTAACATGTCAGTTGATATCTAACAAAAACTGTAAAATATCGTCAAGTATGAAGAAATACAATTTTGTGACAACTCGTGACCTGGGGGCCAAATGTGGCCCTCAAGATGATTTCTGGTGGCCCCTGAAATTATTTTCGATTTGTATTATTAATGGTCAACCAATAAAAAGCATAGGCCCCATTAAAACTACAGCTACCATCCAGCACTGCAGCATTAGCACCTACTGCTCCTGGAGTACGGTGCAGACAGATAAACACAGCTTGGATACGCTGCACTTCTCCATGGACTTTTCAACTTTCCTCAACAAATAAATGGACAGAGAACATGCGGGATGTGAACGCGGGATGTGAACGCAGGAGCGTCAGGATCAGAGAGAATGTCAAAGTGGCAGAAGCCTAACTTTGTTTGTTTGGTGCTAATTTGCTCTCCGCGTAAAGTTAGGCTTTTTTGCATTGTGTTATGAAGCGAACATCGTTAATACATGCTCTGTCTGATAAAACTAAAGCCACCAGCAGCACTAATAAAGAGTTACCACAGTGTGTCAAGAAGTATCCATGAGCTGGAGCTGTACATCACACATGGGGAGGGCATCTGACACTTCTACTTTCTCCCATGTCTCTTTCAGCCGCCTCTCCTCAATAATGCGACCAAGTGCTACAGCTATACTTCACTCACAGACGACAAACGGCACTCATCCTGAAGCTGTAGATACTTGGACTTGCTCATGACGCCTCCATGAGCTTATTACTACAACACATACTTTGAAGCTAGTTTGTTGCTTATAAGGTATTATCATTTTTAAATTCTAAAATATACCAAATATGCCTTAAATATCATCCTATATATAGATTTTGTGAGTAAGAAAAATGTATTTTAGTGGGTTTCAAGTCTGTCTCTGTTGCGGCCCCAGACCAGCTCTGATTTTCTAAATTTGGCCCCCTCTCAAAATGAGTTTGAGACCCCTGATGTAAAAGACAGCATCAAGCTTAAAAAATTAGTTCTACATGGCATATAAAACTCTCACATTTATGGGCAAATCAAGCTCGCCTTCATGTTTGTTTTCTTTGATGCCGGAGCTCTCCATTTGGATTTACTGAAGTCGTCACCACCTGCTGATGTTTGTTCGGATTCCAGCAAATGGCTCTGGAAATAATAATAGAAAAAGAAACTAGACTGAAAAATGGGATAATGAAAATGGACAATTCACTAGAGGCATCTTTTCAAAGGCTAGATCTTTGTAATAACTCAACTAAACTAAAAAGTGGGGCACAGCGATAAGGTATTGATCAAAACAGTTGATTTTTGGTGAGGATATGCATAATTTTGGCTATAAGCACAATTATGTGTTTTTTGTTTGTTTGTTTTTTTATTCATCTGTATTCAAATAAGCCAAATAAATATTGGGTTTTCCGTTCTGTATCATCTTCTTCTCTTGCCCGGTCCAGCTTAGGGGAAACCATAAATTATCTTTCGTAAAAGTTCCATCTATTCTGTTCAATTTTCCATCTATTGTGTTGAAGATATTGAGGAACAGTTTCACTTTTACTAAGTTATAATTTTGTGATCATCAAAGTGTGTATTTATTTCTTTTTTTTATCCTTTTCTATCCGAAAAAATGGCACCCAAGGGCGTAGCACGAAATTTTGGGCCCCTGGTACAAACCTTTTTGGTGGGCCCCTAATACATGATTTCGTATTTGATTCATTTATCACTGTAAATTTGGTTATTATTATTTTGTTTTGCTTTTTATACATTCTTGCTAGAATATACATCCTATTGTTTCTACATGCACCTAACAATAACTTGCTAATTTATGGCTTTTCTGTGTAGCTAGTGGCTTATATTATGTTTGTTCTTGCAATAACTACCAGACCAATTTCACAAAGATCTAAAAAAGTATTATTACAATAAGAAAATACACTAACTGCACATTGTATTTGTTAACAATTTGGCTAATATGTGATATTTGCACGATTGTATTTAGTCTCTCAAGAACTTTACTCAACCACAATACATAAACATAAACAAAAATAGATTAAAACGTGAAAAAATGCAACTGAGAAAAACATCACATTCTTTTGAGGGCCCTTCCAAGCTCTGGACCCCGGGGAAACCAGTACCCTTTTCCCTTCCAGGTCGACACCCCTGATGACACCAACCGAAACAACTGATCAAGGACGTATAAATAGGCAAAAAAAATGTTTAAATTACATTCCGACTTAATTTGAAAACTGACAATCTCTGGGCTAAGTGGAATATTTATGTTGAACAATGTGAGCTGTGACTGAAATAGATGTCTTTTGTTTATTTCAATTATTTTATCTGTGTTTGTTTCAGTTTATTGTGTGTTTTTAAAGGATTGCAAGTAAACCGATAGTTGAAATGGAAATTGTCTGAGCACTCAAGCTTTTAAAAAAGGAGCATGTACCATGGTGTGAGGTCATGATGGGGGAGAACAATTATAACTTAGTTAAAAAAGACATGTTATGCACAATTGACTTTTAAGAGCGTTTCACCGTGCTCTAATTGTTTTCTCTTTTCTCACTCGCAGTTGTGTGTGTCATTGGGAGGGCATGTGTAATTGTTTTTAAATGACACTGTCGCACAGCCATGTTTGCGCAAATTAAATAAAAGTGATCTGATGACATTTACGGGCAGCTGGAAATCAGCGTCACAGTCATCTTAGATCAAAATGATGATTTGAATACAGTTGCAAGAAAAATTTAAAAGACATAAGAGACTGAAAAAACTTAATATTATCTGTGAAAGAAGTTTGTGCGAAATGATAAGTGACCAGTGACAGTTCCGTTTTAATTTGATTCATGGTGCGACTACATAACAGGCCAAAGCATATTATATCGTCTTTAAAATCAAGTTAGAATAATGTTTCTATATAGAATGACATGTCTACTTTAACTTAATTTCCATGTTCAAAATATACAGCCGATTAAAAAAATAAATAAATAAATAAAATCGCGCTGCATTGTGGTTTGGGCGGAAGTCAAATAGATGAACCTAAACAAACATGGCGGCACTGACGGACGTACTGCGTTTACTACTGTAAACACATTTATGGACAATTTTGCTTTTGAAAACGTGCACATAGAAGTGCTTTGTGCATTTGAGGACGAGGAAAAAGTCTGTGCTTTACTGTCACTGGATTGATTGATTTCTCGGCTTGTTCCGCTTTTGCGCCGCTGCGACCAATCGGTGTTCAAATGTTCATCATGACATTATGCATTTTCCCGACGGCTTTCGGCGAGAGCGTGTGTCCAGATTGATAGTGTGTAGAACTAAATTCAGAGTGATACACATGTCAATCTGGGTGTTATTAGCCTTCAAACATGGTCTTGAGTACCTTTAATTTGCCATCTCATGTTTTGAAAAAAAAAAAAAAAAATTATAATGCACTATATGAACAAGTTTCTCTGCATATCACTTCATCATCGCAGTCAAGCACTATACACAAATTAGTTATGTTATCACTTTAAGAGACGCTACGATCAGGTTAACAG